>VWYP01001862.1:119910-133623 GCA_013400435.1 Pycnonotus jocosus | reverse complement strand
CTCTCTGTCCGTGTGTCCGTGTGCCCGTGTGCTGGGGGGCAGCAGGGCTCTCTGTCCGTGTGTCCGTGTGTCCGTGTGTCCGTGTGTCCGTGTGTCCGTGTGTCCGTGTGTCCGTGTGTCCGTGTGCGGGGGCACCGTGAGCGGGCTGTGAGGGGGGAGTGTCTTTGTTCACCCCGCTTTGTGCGGGGGTGTCTCTGCCGCTGCTCCTGACCCTGAACTCGTCTGAGCCGTCCCCACTCGGAACAGGAGGGATTACGGCCCCCAGCAGCCCCCTCTGATGTTATCATCAACTCCGCGGCTTGAGCGCACAGCTGGGAGAGCCTGAGGGCACACCCGGGGCACAGGAGTGCTCTGTGCCCTGCGGGAGGAGCCGGGCTCCCTGTGTCTGCTCCCCGGGCAAAGCTGCCCTCGGTGCCAGGGTGATGTGCCTGGACAAGCAGCACTGTGCTGCCTCTCTGGCCCTCCTTTGTCCCCAAACCTCGCATCTGGGCAAGTGCCTGCTTCCCAGCGGCTTCCTCCGCTTTCCTCGGTGTCTCTTTCAGAGCAGTCCCAGCAGAAAGAGGGAATTTGGAGGAAGAGGGAAATGGTCACAGATGCCCCAGACCACTACCCTAAACCCCACGGTTCTGCCCTTCCACAGACCATCGCAGCTGTGAGGATGTTTGTCATCGCACCCTCCGTATCACGTTAACATTTGGGGAAATTTCTCTTGTGATTAATAAAATATAATCTCGTATTGCGGTGCTCTTCATTCAGAGATGATGATGACAATGAGAGTCAGAACCAGCAGAGAAATTAAGTCAGTTTTATTATGTGAGGGAGCACTTGGCAAACCTTATGTTACTGACTTGGTAACACAGACACTCCGCAGTGCCTGCCTAAACTGGCCATAACCACCCCCCAAAAAAATGTGTCCATTTTCTGATGCATGAGCACACCAGTTTACTTGTCAAAAATAAACACATTAACTCCTAAAAGCGAGGTGATATAAACACCTTAATAAAACAAACATCTTAAAAACAGACTCCTGAAACGCACAAATTCAGAAGAGATGAGATGTGGTGGCAGGAGGGTCCTGGGCTGCCCAGCAATGGGGGTCCTGCTCCAGCCCCAGAGGAAGCCACCACACCCCCCCAGCTGAGGGGGACCTGCTCTGCTCCCAGCATGAATCAGGGATGTGAGGAGGGAGGAGGTGGTTCTGGGGAAAGAGGGAAGGTCCTGGGGCCCTGATGATTGCAATCAGGAGAATGCTGGAGGTGAGGGTTGGGGAGCCAACACCCCCACCTGCCCCTTCCTCCTCTGGCCCCCTTGCTGCTCCTGTGAGGTGTCACCCCCGTGCTGGGCCCCAGGCTGGCTGGTCCTGGCTGGAAAGTGGGAATGACCTATCCTTGAAGATGCTAAAACACAAGAGTTCCCCTTCCTGCTGCCCCAGCCTAGACTCACCAGCTTCCATGGGGTGGGAGATGCCCCAGCAGGGAGGGGAGCATGGCAATGCCAGCTCTGTAATGCCAGTCCTGGGAGCTGGAATCTCTGTGGAGGGGAGCAGGAACAGTCCCTGCCTGCTGCCAGAGGGCCTCAAATCTGCCCCTGCCATGCCCTGGCTTTGCAGAGCCAGTGTGTCCACCTATCTTCACCCTCCTTGTCTTCCTCACCAGCATCTCTGCCATCCCTGAGGATGCCATGGCAACGGGGCCCAGGGATGGCTGCTGGAGAAGCTGCAGCTCTGAGCAGGGCTCTGAGCCGTGGGTCTGAGCTCAGCAGTGTCTGTGCAGCCTTGGGGGCAGCAGGATGGGGTCCAGACATGGCCAGTTTGGGACAAAACTGGGATGAGGTGGCTTTGAGGTGTCTGGGTGCCACCACGGGGTGCTCTGCCCACATGGAACAGCCCTGGCAGGTGTGCAGGGCTGGGCAGTGCCTGGAAGGGCTGCTGGTGGTACCAATCCCCCATGGCATGGGTGGTACTGGTACCCAAATGCTCACTGAGGCAGAGGGCTTCTCGCTCCTGGTGAGGCAGAGCAGCAGGGATGGCAGAATTGTGTCACTGAGGAGAAGAGCAGGGATGCTGGATGCTTGGTGGGGCCATCCCAGCACTGTCCCACCTGGATGAGCAGCCAGGGAGCTGTCACCCCTTTACCAGAGCCTGCTGAGGTTGTGGTTAGAGTCTGGCCCAGCCTGGAGAAGGGGGAGCTGCTTTCTGGGGCTGTAACGGGGCTCTCTGGTCTCTGTGGGGTGCAGCCGTGGTTCCCAGGGCATTCCAGGGGCTGCAGTGATGCCTTGAGGGGCTGAGATTGTGGGAGCAGGGACAGGATGGTGAGGGGCTGTTTGCTCCATGTTCTCCTCAGCCCTGGAGGAGCTGCAGCCCCTGGCTGGGCAGAGCTGGCTCTGTCTCCTGGGGAAGGGTCTTGTCCCAAAGTACCATCCTTGGATCTCCTGGCACCTTTGGGCTCTGGGCTCAGGCACAGGTGGGGTGCCAGTGCAGGGCTGGACCAGCCCCATCTCCCCAGAGGCACCTGGCACTGGCAGGTTCTATTTTGGGTGCTTTTCCAAGGGCTGTGTGAGTTGTTCCTGCCAGCTCATTCCTGCACAGCCAGTGTTCCCCGTTACAGCCACGCTCCCAGGGCTGAGGGCAGGCACAGGGGAGCTCAGGGTTCTGGGGGAGCCCCTCTGCTGCTGCTGCTGCTGCTCCTTGTCCCCTCTGGGCCCTGGCTTTGGCCAGATGGGTGAGCTGGCCATGGTGAGACATTGCCCAGCACAGCAGCACCCTGAGCAGGCTGGGGAAGCAGCAGCTCACCCCAGCCCGGGGCACCGGGAGCGAGGGATGGAGCAGGGGTGTGTGTGTGTGTGGTGTGACACCCCTGTGGCACTGCCGAGGGCACGGGGGGGATGGCACACATCCCTGGGACCAGAGGGGGTGGCCAGGGGACCTGGAGTGGGTGATGATGCAGTGGGTGATGTAGAGAGTGATGCAGTGGGTGATGCAGTGGGTGATGATGCAGTGGGTGATGTAGAGAGTGATGCAGTGGGTGATGCAGTGGGTGATGATGCAGTGGGTGATGCAGTGGGTGACACAATGGGTGATGCAGTGGGTGATGCAGTGGGTGATGCAGTGGGTGATGATGCAGTGGGTGATGATGCAGTGGGTGATGCAGTGGGTGACACAATGGGTGATGCAGTGGGTGATGCAGTGGGTGACACAATGGGTGATGCAGTGGGTAATGATGCAGTGGGTGATGCAGTGGGTGATGATGCAGTGGGTGATGCAGTGGGTGATGCAGTGCTTCTGGCAGAGACTGCATCACCCAAAAGCAGCTGCATCATCACGGGGAGCGGCTCTCATGTCTCTATAGCAACCGTGGGGTAAAAATAGTGCAGCAGCTTTAGGGAGCTGGCAGGGGCTGGCAGGGATTGCTGCTGGGATGGGTGCGTGGGGAGCACAGGCTCAGCAGGGAGCAGGGGCTCAGGCAGGGCTCGCTGTGCTGCCAAGAGCTGCTGCCCCACCAGGGCTGCTCTGGGGCTTTCCACAACCGAGGGAAGGAGGGAACAGAGTGTGGGGCTCTGGGTGTGGGGCTGGCTCCCTGCCTGTCCCTTGTCCCTGTCCTGCTCCTGGCTGAGGGGACAGTGGCAGCTGTTGGCACAGCAGGCTCTGGAGGTGCACAGGTGTGCAGCCCTCCCTGTGCCCCATCACCCCTGCACTCTGCTGCTGTGGTCAACCTGGGTCCAAGGCTGATCTGTGTCAGGCTGGCAGCTCTGCAGCTGCACCCTGCACCTCACAGGTGGCTGTGCCTGCTGTCCCCTCTCTGAGCTGGGGACCTCCATGCCCGTCTGAGGCTTGAACAGAGTTTCGACCTCTCCTGTGAGCAGTGGGGTTTGGAGAAGGGTGGGGTAGGGATCTCTCCAGACTCTGCCCCACAGTGTGGGGAGCTGGTTTGACTCAGACTATCAGATTGTGGGAAGCTCTGAGGATGGCACTGTGGTGGTCACTGAGCAGCCAGAGCTGTCCCCTTTGTGTCACTGGTGACATTTGCTCCATTGCTGGGCCTTGGAGAGTGGCAGCTTCCATCCCTTGGGCCCTGAGCACTGGGCTCTGGGGAGCTGGGCTGTGGGACTGGGCAGGATGCAGGTGAGGGGCTCTGGGGGTGCTGTGGGGCCCCGAATCCTCCTCTCTCACTGGGAGCAGTGTTGGGAGCTGTGCTGGTGGCAGAGGGGCAGGGGATGGTTTCTGTCCCTGTCCTTGGCTCCTTGTGCCCCTGTGTCCCCCAGCAGACCCCCAGGTACCCCTGTTCCTCCCTCCTTCCCTCTCCCAATCCTGCAGTTGCTGTTGCCTTGACAACACATCCCTGTCCCTGCGCTCCTCCATGATTCTCCCTGTGCCATCTGCACATCCCTGCACCTCCACCGTGGGCTTGGCCCCTGCCTGTGCTCCAGAGGGGCAGCAGAGCACCCCTCCCATCCAAAGGCTGGAAATGCCCTTGAGACCAGGGTGGAAATCACCAGATCCTGGCAGGAGGGAATGAACATCTGTGGGTGGCAGCGGAAGATGAGGCCACTTGTGCCGCAATGGGTGAATCACTGAATCCTGGAATGGTTTGGATTGGAAGGGACCTTAAAGCCCATCCCATTCCAAGCCCCTGCTGTGGGCAGGGACACCTTCCACTGTCCCAGGGTGCTGCCAGCCCCGTCCAGCCTGGCCTTGGGCACTGCCAGGGTTCCAGGGACAGCCACAGCTTCCTGGGCAGGCATAGAAGGGATGGAGTGACAATGTAATTTGTGTGATTATTTGCCAATTAAGACGAGAGTGTGCTGTGATGGGGCAGTGAGAAAAAAAATGCTTGGACTCTCTGGGCACTGTGTTTATTGCTCATGGCAAAGGGCAATAAGTTCTTTGTGGTTTTGGGGGTCTTGCTGGGGGTTTTCTGGTTTTTGGATAGGTGATTCCCTGCTCTGAGCTCCTGGAATCAGTGCTGCAGCTCCACTGCTGGCAGGGCTGAGGTGCTGAGGTCCAGTGTGTGCCTTGCCATGGGATGGGGATGCAGGCCACAGCCATCACCCAGCACTGCCCTGTATTCTCTTAATATCATTAAACTAAGTTTTATAAATATTCATGGCAAGATAATCAATGTAAAAATATTCCATTCTCTCGTTTTGCTTTTTTCAATTTTAGAAACTTGTTTTCTCTTGAGGAGCCGTTACAATGCACTTTGGGTTGTGTTTGACTCCTAATTCTGATGAATCCCCACAGGGAACAGGAAAATGTCAGTGCCTGGTCCCTGGGAATGGCAGAGACGTGGGGCTCCAGACAGAACTGGAGACAGAGCCCAGCTTCTGGGCAGCTGGATCCTGACTCAGCCACAGCTGAGGGGTGAAATATCTTCAGCCTGGAGAAGAGAAAGCTCTGGGAAGACCTTAGAGCTCCTTCCAGGGCCTCAAGGGGCTCCAGGAGAGCTGCAGAGGGGCTGGGGACAAGGGATGGAGGGACAGGACACAGGGAATGGCTTCCAGTGCCAAAGGGCAGGGGTGGGTGGGAGTTTGGGAAGGGATTTTTCCCTGAGGATGGGGAGGCCGTGTCAGTGTCACACCTTTCCCAGAGAGGCTGTGGCTGCCCCTGGAAGGGTCCAATGCCAGGCTGGCAGGGATTAGAGCAATCAGGGATAACAGAAGGGGGTTGGAATGAGGTGAGCTTTGAGGTCCCTCCCAACCCGAACCCCCCACACCCTCTGGCAGCAGCGTGGCTCCCGCAGCTCCCACCCCTGCCCTGTGCCGCCAGGTGAGCAGAGGCGCTCAGCGGGGGCGGGAGAGGATCCCGCTTTGCTCCGCTCGCAGCGCCTGTCGGAAGCGAACGGATCCGTATTTAAGCACAGAGCGCTGCAATAACCCGCAATTAGCAACGCTCGGAGCCTGCGGGGGCGGCTCTCCCCGGCAGCACCGGGGCACGGGAGCTGCGCCGTGCCCGGGGCCGGTGCCACCGCCCTGCCCTGGCCTGGCAGACCCCCCCCTCACCCCAGCGCTGCCCTCTCTGTGTCTCGAGTGTGTGCGGTGCCCCCCAGCCCTGCGCTCCTGTGCCCCAGCCGCAGCAGCGGTGCCGGTGCCCGTGTGCCATTGCCGGGGCTGAGGCGGGGCTGGCAGCGACACCAGGGACGTGCAGGGCCCGCAGCACTCGCGTGTCACCCCCAGAGCCGCCCCCCGCCCCGTGCCGGGCCCCGGCTGCCCCAAGGGCTGAGTCGACTTTAATATCTCTGCTGAGTGAAATTTCCTGGTGCGGCTTTCATGTCCGCCGGGACACTTATGAAATATCCGGCTTCTGGTGGTTTTTTTTTTTCTGAAGGAGTGGAATTTCCTATTCGGGGCTTTAATATCGGGGCTACGTGCTCGGGGCCAGCGGCGGCCGCGGCACCGGTGCTGGCTCAGCCACGGGCAGGGATTCGGGAATTCGGCTGCCTCAGGAGTTTTCCGGTGGCGCTAAGCCGTCTTTTCATGGCTGATCACCCCACCTGCCACGGGGGAAAGCCAAACACACACTGACAAGCCCGCCGGCGGCTGTTTGCACAGGGATCACATGAGGTCCCGGCCCCCCTGTGAACCCCTCATGCAGAAGGGGCTGTCGCAACGCGGGCGCTCACATCTGGAGCTCCTGGAGGCTCCAGGCGCTCACCCCACCCATTTCAGGGTTCCTGGTAGCTTCAGGCACTCGCCCTGGCCACTTTGGGGGCCCCAGAAGCTCCTGGTGCCCCCCAGAGCAGATCCCCAGTGCCGAGGGATGCCATGGCCGCCCCAGTTCTGTCCCTAGACCAGCTCACGGTGGGATGGAGGGGCGACCCTCCCCTTCCCTCCCTTCATTTTGTAGGTCCACCGCCACCTCCACACCTCCCTGGGCACCGGGAGCAGCCGAGGGGCTGCGTGGGCTGTGTATGGAGCAGTCCTGGGACCCCCAAGTGCTCTGAACCCACTGGTGCCAGCCCCACTGTGCTGTCTGCCCAGAGCTGTGGTGTGTGGGGGGGTCACATCCTGCCCCTCCAGGCCTCGGTCCGGAGTCACTGAGGGGGACAAAAAGCCATCAACGAGGGGTGACCGAGCCTGTCCCAAACACTGACCCTTGCCAGAGGATGCTCGGGTTTCCTGGCTGTGGCAGAGCCCTCCATCCCCGGCCATGGTGGGGGCTGTTTGGGGCCAGTTGGGGGCAGCCCGCAGGGCACAGCCCAGCCCGCAGGGCACAGCCCAGCCCCCAGGACACAGCCCAACCCGCAGGGCACAGCCCAGCTGTCCCCAAAGGGAACAGCCCAACTCGCAGGGCACAGTCCAGCCCCCGGGGCACAGCCCAGCTGTCCCCAAGGGCTGCAGTGGCAGAAGGGAGCCGTGCCTGGCCCCGTGGGCACCAGGTGAGCCCTGGGGGCCAAGGCTCCCGCACTGGGGCTGTGCCTCTCAGGCTCAGGATGGGCCCAGGCTCAGGAGCAGGAGGCTCTGGGTTTAAGGGGTGGATTTAGGGGTGCATCCCCTCCCCAGGCCGGCCTGTGCATGCAGTTCCTGGCTCCTCCACTTGCTCCCTGCCCTGCTGCCTGCCCCTGGGAATTTGGGGGATCTGGGGCACCCACCCCTGTGAGGCTCAGGGATCCCCCTCCAGCCTTTGTCGAGCAGCAGAGCGTGCAGGGAGCTGCAGGGGGGATCTGTGGGGTGGCAGTGTTTTGGGGAGCCCCGTGGGGCTGCAGCAGTCGGTGATTGTGGGGTTGTGTGGGGCCAGGGCAGCCCTGGGCCGTGCAGCCGATGGGTTCCAGCCAGGCCAGGCTCTATCCCCTATGGAAAGAAACCTCCTGTGCTGGTGCTGGCTCTTTCCTCTCCACCCAGCCACACATCCATGGGCAAAGCACCCCAGAACGCCCAGAAGGGCACTCTGCAAAACACTTCAGTGGAGACAGGAGAGACCTGATTGATGAGAATAGCTGGAAAACTGGGAAAAAGAGGAGGGACACGTGAAGGGATTCCTGGGTGCTTTAGAGCATTGGTTGGTCATGCAGGGGCAGCCCCTGTGGGACCCCAGGCTCGGTGGGATCTGGGCTGCAGCACCCCAAACCGGGTGGGAGCACAGGGCTCTGCTGAACTGGCACCCCCTTACCTCACCCTGGGGTTCACTGCCCTTGTTCCTCCGGAGTGTTCAGCATTTCCTTCATCTGCTGTGGCTGGAGATGGCTGGCAGGAGCTCACCTGGAAAACCAGGGAAATGTTGGGAATGAACAGCTTTAAACAGGAACAATTCCAGGCACAGGAAAGCACAGGTGTTTTATACTCATTTCTTTTATAAGTATTCTTTACATTGATCCCAAAGAATTCCGAGCTAACTTCACTGAAACACAAGCAAACAGTAACACATTAAAAAGCATTTCAAGACCTTTTCTGAAAGGAGGGATGCATTTTCCTGCTGGAGACCCGCTGCAGATGCTGAAAGGCAGAATCCCGGAGTGACGGGACCTGCCAGGTTTTAGTGAAAAAGATACTTCTGTATCTCCTGCATTTGCTGCGCGGCCGGTTCCTGCTGAGCCAACATCTGGAGCTGCACACGCGGGGATGCCTGCCACAGCTGGAGCCACAGCTGGAGCCGGGGCAGCCCGGGGGCCACCAGGGGCCAGCGCGTCGGGACGGTCGCTCGTGTCACTCGCGCACCCTTATCAGTTCTCCGTCCAACAGTCAGAGTGAAGAAGCTGGGCTGGAAAAGTGATAAGGGCACGAGAGTGGCCTCAGGAGCCGCTCCCCCGGAGCTGTGGGGTACCACCGGCCGCTGCGGTGCCGAGGGGCTGGAGGCTGGGGTGCCACCGGGTGCCTCTTGTCGCGGTCGGGAGGCGTCGCGGGGACCTCGGGGTGCCGCAGCCCAGCCCGGCCGCGCTGCCCGCAGCGAGTGCCCCGCGCCCCTGGGCTCCGTCTGCTCCAGCCCCCCGGACACTCCCCATTCACAACTTTCATAACTCAGTCCCCTCCCTGCGGGGAGGGACCGTCCCCCTGGGGCTGAGCCGGCACCCGGCCGGGTGGGACCTGCCCGCCGCCGGATTAAGCTGAATAAATCGCGGGGGTGCAGCCGGGCGGATTCGTCTGACGCTGCAGAAAGGCACCCGCAGCCGCCGCGGTCCCCAGCCCATGGAACTGGGGGTGCCCCTTTCCCGAAAGGCAGGAAAAGCCCATGGCAGTGGCAGGAGAAGGGTTTGGTACCACTGCTCCTGCTCCAGCTGCTCTGAGAGATGTTGGGGCACTGAACCAGTGGTGACACCCTGTCCTGTGCCCCAAGGCAGTGCCCCGTGTCACCATGTTCCCACACTGTCCTTCACATCTCTCCTGGGTGCTCGAGGAGAGCAGCTGAGCCTGGTCTGTCCTGCTCTGTCCTGGGCATTCCTGCTCTGTCCTGCTCTGTCCTGGTCTGTCCTGGACATTCCTGCTCTGTCCTGCTCTGTCCTGGGCATTCCTGCTCTGTCCTGGGCATTCGTGCTCTGTCCTGCTCTGTCCTGGGCATTCGTGCTCTGTCCTGCTCTGTCCTGGGCATTCCTGCTCTGTCCTGGGCATTCCTGCTCTGTCCTGGGCATTCCTGCTCTGTCCTGCTCTGTCCTGGGCATTCCTTGCCATGCAGTGGAGCCAAAGGTGTCTGGGGGGCCATGAGCAGCCCTGGTCAGCAGCACCCTCACTCTGGAGCACCCCAACCCTCCTGTTTCCAGCTCCAATGCAGCCGGGGCTGGAGGCAGCAATGCAGGTCTGCGCTCCCAGCCTGGGCAGGTGTGAGCCTGCTGTGGCACTGGGCTGCTGGGGAAAGTCCTGCAGCAGGCCTGAGGGGACTTGGGCTGGGCCACGGATTCTCCTGGTGTGAGTCAGCAGCACAGGAACCCCTGGAGCTCCAGGGTGGTGCCAGGCAGGTTGTCCTGGCTCAGCTGCCCCAGGCCAGGGCCTTGCTGTCCTTGGGTGGTGGGTGTATGCAGGCTTTGGCAGCAGCAGTGGGAAGGGTGGAGGTGATAAAGCAACTGTCAGTACCAGTGCCTAGAGTTGATTCAGGTGCCCTCTATCCTCCCTGTCCTCCCCTCAGCATCTTCTTCCTCCTCATTCACTGCTTCCCATGAGTTTCCTGCCCTTTCCCAAGCATGGAATGAGCACAGGATGACATTTCAGGTGGAAATAACGTATTTTTTTTCCAAACTAAAACATCTCTGTAGTTCCTGTTGGAGGAGAGCGAGCTATGGGAACTCCTGCCTGCATGGGACATCAAGGCCTGTGTTGGCTGTGGGCTCTTGTGGCTGTGGCCACAATTCCTTCTGGTTTTGGTCCAGGTTTATTTGCTGCTCAAAGGACAGGAGAGGGTGATGGGGCCAGTACAGCTGGCCTGTGGTGCAGGGGGCAGCTGGAGCCGCTTGCCAGCACCGTGTTCCCTGTGTCCCCAGGGCTGGCACACTGTCCCTTGGCCCCTGACCTGGGGTCTGGCCCACCAGAGCCACCCCACAGGGTAGGACAGAGGGGGAGATGCTGACAATCACATCCCCTCTGTTTTGGATGGTGGGAGAGAGAGGAGTTCCACAAACCAGGGCCACAGCAAGGGGCTGTAAGAGCATGGCCCTGGTGCAAGGGGTCTGTGTCCACCAGACACCCCCTGCCCAAACTTCCCCTGCACAAACACCCCCTGCTCAAGCCAGAGCACAGCCACAGCCCTTCTCCTTTTGGTTGTGATGAGTCTCAGGCAGTTTTGGGACAGCCTCGTGTTCCAGGGGGCAGCCAGCCCCGGTCCTGCAGCATGGCTGGGGCTCTCAGGGTGCTCCCACCTGCCCCAGCACGGTGGGAACTGCCCAGCCAGACAGGGCCCGCGGGGCTGGCTGCAGCCAGAGCCAAGGCTTTGATCTCCTGGAGCCACTGGGCAAGCACAAAAACACGGCCCAGCCCCCGGTGCCGTGTTGGTTTTGGTGATTGTGTAGCTGAGCGGCTCCCGGGATGTGAACATTCAGGCCAGAGTAAACAAGGCTCGCTCCAAAATGGGCTGCTTGGCACGGGCTGCTGCTTCCCGTGATGGCAGAGGGGCTGCTGTCCCCAAAGCAGGGCAGCAGTGGGGCCGGGGGGCTGTGATATCCCATCGGGTCCCAGATCTGCAGGGCTGGGATTGTCCTGTCATGTCCTGGCTCTGGGGGAGTCACGAGGGGCTGCTGCCTTGGGTGCCAAGCGAACGTCTGGCACTGCTGCTCCCATCAGCAGGTTTATTTGTGCTGCCTGGCCTCCCCATCCCTCTGTTATTAAAGAGTCAGAGCTCTCCTGCTGCCGCTGGAGAAGGGAGAGGCATGGCGAGGGGCGGGGGAATCCCCCTGAGGTGGGAGGAAATTGCAAATACCTCCGGACACATCCCTGCTCGGAGCAGCGGGATGGGACCCCCGAGGGCACCGAGGGACCTGGCCCTGGCTAGCTGGTGTCCCCGCAGCTCCACAGACCGCAGCAGCAGCCTCGTGTTCCCTGGGCGGCTCGGGGTGATGTGCCAGGACTGGCAGCACACCGAGCTTCCCGAAGCTCCAGCTCAGCCCTGTGCTCCACTGCTCACAGGGCACCTCACAGAGCATCTCGTTCCAACCCCCTGGCACGGGCAGGACCCAACCCAAACCTCCCAGCAGAGGGAGGGCAGAGGGGCTCCAAAACCCCTCCGACCCGGCCTGAGAACACTTCCAGGGCAGGGACAGCCACAGCCTCTCCCCTGGCCAGGTGCCCGTGGTGGCCGTGGGGCTGCACTGCTTCCCGCAGCCACTGGATGTCACCTGCAATATGGGCTGTGACACTGCATGGCTGTGACACTGCATGGCTGTGACACTGCATGGATGTGACTGCACAGCTGTGACTGCATGGCTGTGACTGCACGGCTGTGACTGTATGGCTGTGACACTGCATGGCTGTGACACTGCATGGCTGTGACACTGCATGGCTGTGACTGCACGGCTGTGACTGTATGGCTGTGACTGCACGGCTGTGACACTGCATGGCTGTGACTGCATGGCTGTGACACTGCATGGCTGTGAATGCATGGCTGTGACACTGCATGGCTGTGACTGCATGGCTGTGACACTGCCCTCAGAGCCCCATCCCTGCACTCAGAGCTCCATCCCTGCACTCCGAGCCCCCTGCCCTGTGCCTGGAGCCCCCTCCCAGCCCAGCCCTGAGCTGTTTGCCCCAGGCAGGCAGCGGCACCGGCCCTGTCCCAGCCTCCTCCCTGACTGAGTGTCAGGGCATCCTCCGCACTGCTGGGCTTTCCAGAAGGATGCAGATTGAAGGGAGGATCAAAGGTCAGCGAGCAGGAGAGCAGGGTATTTCTGGAAGGGCCGGGAGCGGCGATTGCTCACAGCCTGGTGCACATGGCTGGCCGGGCTGGGCATGGCTGGGCTGGCAGGGGGACGGTGGCAGCCCAGGCCCTGGCACAGGGTGCCCAGAGCAGCTCTGGCTGCCCCTGGATCCCTGGCAGTGCCCAAGGCCAGGCTGGACATTGGGGCTTGGAGCAGCCTGGGACAGTGGGAGGTGTCCCTGCCATGGCAGGGGTGGAACAAGGGGGTTTGTGAGATCTCTTCCATCCCAACCATTCCGGAATTCCGTGCTATGGCAGCTGTTTTCCCCTCTCCTGAGAGCTCAGGGTGTGTCTAACAGCAGAGCCAGTGCACAGTTGTGCTGCAGGTGTGTCTGGAGCAGAGCTGAGTGAACTCTGCACTTTTCTCATTACAAACTGGATTAAAGCAGAGTCTAATATCCTCTGGGATAAAGGAATATCTTGACAACGGACCCACATCGTGAGAAGCTGGTGCAGTCAGACAGCCCCTCTGGAACTCCTCATTTCAGAGACTCCCCTTGGCCCCATTTCCCAGTCAAAGCCCCCTTTTGTGCCCCTGTCCCACAGGACAAACCCTCCCAGTGCCTCCAGCTGGGCACAGGCTTGGCCAGTGACACCTCCAGGATGGGGTGACCCTGAGAGCAGCCCTGTGCCCCAGCCCTGCCCCACGCTGCTCCCCTGAGGCTCCAGGGGCTCCAGCTGCACCTGGGCTCAGCCCATGGGTGCTTCTCCTCGCTGGCTCCGCCGGGGGACGGGCTCCTCCTTTTTCCTCATCCCCATTTATTTTTGGCTCCCAAGTTGTCATAAATGATTTGAGCTCAACAGTTTTTTAAAATTTGAACTCCAAACAGCTATTTAAAGCCTCGACAGGATGCAAGAGTGTATTAAGGGCTTATTTTTAGAGCCTTTCTTAGGGTGAGAGGCTCACTCAGCATCACTTGCTCCCCAGTGACGGACTGAGAGCAGCCTGGGAACCCCACTGAGCCCCGTGGGGCTGTTGGGGGGTGATTTCCTGGCTGGGGGGGATGGCAGGACCCCATTTCTCAGTGCCAGGAGAAGCCAAGCAGGCCCAGAGTGCCCAGTCACCAGCTGCTCGGGATCAAGCATTGCAAAGCAAAATGGATTTGATTGGAAAGGACTTTAAATGTGCTGGTTGTCAAAGTTCTTGTGATTAATATAGCAGTTAATTAGCACGTTGAAGATTTTAAAACCTCTGTTAATTGGTGGTTGATGTTACTGTGTATGCCAGTGCTTCAGGATGGAGGAATCTTCCCAAGCAACACCATCTCTCCATGCACTGACCATGCTGGCCTTGTGGATGTGGGTTCTCCTCTCAGTTTGCACTAGTCCTAGATGCCTCACACATTTTATTCCTTTATTTTATTTTATTTTATGTTTTATTTTATTTT
>VWYP01001862.1:106740-119850 GCA_013400435.1 Pycnonotus jocosus | reverse complement strand
ATTTTATTTTACCTTACTTTATTTTATTTTATCCTGACTATTGTTCTGATCCGGGATTTTTTTTTTTTTCGGCCTGTGCTTAATTAGTCATAATTCAGAGGTTTTCATAAGTCACACACTGCACATGCTGAAGTGCTAATGAGGCATTTCCATGCTGAATCACCAACTAATGATTTACCACGACGATTTTGTTATTAAATCCGCAACCCCTGGCTCTGGTGAGCAGCGCTGGGAGACGCCTGTTTGCTAATACACAGAGACAGTGGAATGCAAGCAGAAAATATTATGAACTCGTCATCAGAGCGCTGACATATTGATGTGGCACCTGCACCTGCCTGCAGGGTTTTCCAAAATGCGCCGGTGAAGGAGCCTGACAGATTGGTTATCTGCAGAGCCAGGCTGCTCGTTAAGGCACTGCAGCCAAGCTCCCACACACCCGGGGGAAACGCTGCCTGTGGGAGCAGGGGGAACCACGGGCACCCCTCCCCAAACCCACGGGGAAAGGGGACAGAGGCAGCACGGGCTGGGCTCTGCAGCACCCTCCCTCACTGGGGGCCATCTCCAGGCATGAGGGGAACGGAGCCCTTCCTGATACACAAGGACAACACAGCACCCAGGCCCCAGCTGGTGCCCAAGGGCACCCCAATAACCAAGTATTTCCTGAGGGTATCCCGGTACCTGAGGGCATCCCAGTACCTGAGAACATCCCAGTGCCTGAGGGTATCCCAGTGCCTGAGGGTATCCCAGTACCTGAGGGTATCCTGGTACCTGAGGGTATCCCGGTACCTGAGGACATCCTGGTACCTGAGAGTATCCTGGTACCTGGTGAATCCCACCTAGGCTGAGGGGATGGCACTGAATATTCCCACCAGGTTCTGTCCTGCTGTTCCAGGGCACCCAGTGCCTCACAGTGGTGATGGGGCAAGGGTGGGGGGCTCAGCCAGGGTGATGGGGTGGGAAGAGGGCTCCCGCTGCCCCCGGGGTGCTGCCCAGGCTGTGGCCGGGCAGCTGAACCCTATTTCCCGGTTCCTTCCCGATGCAGGAGCAGCATCTCGGGTGCCAGCGCTGTTTCCCTCTGGCAGCAGCACGGACAGGATGCCGCTCCTCTCTTCATCTTCCCCGTGTGGCTGCTGCTCCTTTGGCAGCCCGGGGCTGCTCTCTGCTCCCGGGATGGCCGCCGGCAGCCGGAGCCATCGTGCGGGCTGCAGCACAGCTGGTGCCTGGCGCCGCGCCCTGGGAAGGTGAGCGAGCTGGAATTTTGAAGAGATTCGCTCGCTGAAATTCGCCTGCCGCAGCCCAGCGGTTCCTGCCTGTGGAAACATCTCCGCGGGGGATCGGGGAAGTGATGCATTTAGAGGGATTCTAGCAAGAAATTGCAAAAATGCCTCCCTGGGGCCGAGGTAAAGGGTTGTTAGTGGCGGTGTTTATTCATGAGCAGAGCCAGCCAGGGAAGGAAGGATCTTGGAATTGCTCTGGGAACACAGTGGGGAGGTGCATCCCTTTGTCTCCCCGCTCCACCTGCACTGATGGTTCCATGTCCGGGGGGAGGGAGAGCAGCTCCCATCCCAAGCGGCTGAGGAGGGTGGAGAAATTTCCTTGGAGTGACATGAGGGCTGGGACCAGCCAGGTATTTTGGTTTCTGCAAGAGTCCCTGTGTGCCAGGGAAGTTTGTAAATGGATGGGCAGGGAAGATTCTGATTGAAGACCCATTTCAGAATCAGCAGATCTGGGTGGTGAGAAGGATCAGTAGTGTTCTGTTTTGGGCAAAAGGGCAAAGAAGTGACAGAGTCCTGTCATTGTCCCTGGATTGTTTATGAAGTGGCTCTGCAGGTGAATAAATCTCTGAATCCCAGAATAACCTCGGCTGGAAAGGACCTTAAAGCTCATTTCATCCCACCCTCTGCCATGGCAGGGACACCTCCCACTGTCCCAGGCTGCTCCAAGCCCCAATGTCCAACTTGGCCTTGGGCACTGCCAGGGATCCAGGGGCAGCCACAGCTGCTCTGGGCACCCTGTGCCAGGGCCTGCCCGCCCTCCCAGGGAAGAATTCCTTCCCAAACCCCCATCTAACCCTGCCCCCTGGCAGTGGGAAGCCATTCCTCCTTTTCCTGGTACTCCAGGCCCTGATAAATTGTCCCTCTCCAGTTCTCCTGCACTTTCCCAGTCCATGGATGTTTGGAGAGCAGTGGCTGTGCAGGGTCTGCCCTGAACTGCTCTTCTCCTGCGCTGGCACCTGCAGCTACACATTCACCTCCTGTTTTGGGAGAACTTTCTCCCTCTCTTTGCTGTAGCTGTGCTCCTGGGGCTGAGGCAGCTCCCAGCCCGCCTGCCAAACCTGGCTGCTGGCCCCATGGCTGCTGCAGGGGCTTTGGTGGGACCCCGAGCCTCGTGGTGACTTTGGTGGCACTGTGAGCATGGCAGCGGCTTTGGGGTGCCCCCCATGGTGCCCCAACCCCAATGGGCTGCATTAACCCTTTCTCCCAGCCCGTGTAGCTGGGCAGTGCTGGCACCCGCGGCAGGGCAGGGTGTGTGGAGAGCACAGCAGGAATGCAGGATGAGATGAGATGTGACAGCCCATCTTCCAGAGAACATCGGTGTAATCTGCACCAGAATGTGCTCAGCCAGCTGGAATCGCCGTCAGGCAGAGCCCGGTGCCCGGGCGGGACCGATGGGGCGTGCCCGGGTGGGACCAGCCCCCCCTGCACCCCGAAGGTGGGGCCGCGGTGCCCGGGTGGGACCAGCCCCCCACAACCCGCAGGTGGGGCCGCGGTGCCCGGCTGCCCTCCCAGCTGCGGGGCAGGGACAGACACCCCCTGCTCCGCGCTCCCGGGGGGCCTCCCGGCTCCTCGCACCCCCGAGAGTAGAGGGGGCACTGCCAGGGCTGACCCCCGAGCGCACCAACACGGGGCTCTCTGCCCACGGGGGCTGCTGCTGCTGCCCCAGCTGCTCTGCAGGGTGGGTGGGTGCTGATGGATGGACCCGCCGGGCTCCTCAGGGTCAGGGCTTCCCATCTCCAGCCTCAGGAGCATCTCCAGGGGATGCTGGGGGAGTGGGCTGGCAGGGGGCTGGCGGTGGGACAGGCAGAGGGCAAACAGCTCTGCCCGCAGGGCTGGGCCACCAGGGACTGCTCCAAAGTGTCACTGCACTCCCCGGTGTGTGAACCTGTCAGATCAGGGACAGTCCTGGCCCGGGAGCCTGGGCACTGTCCCAGCAGAATTGCTCAGGGTTTGGCTGCAGTCCTTGCTCAGACACAGGCTGTGAGTTTTCATCCACAGCAGAGCAGCTGTGGCTGCCCCTGGAGCCCTGGCAGTGCCCAAGGCCAGGGTGGAACCCTGGGATGGTGGGACGTGTCCCTGCCATGGCAGGAGTGGCACTGGAGGGGCTTTAAGGTCCCTCCAAGCCAAACCAATCTAGGATTCAATGGAGCTTCTCAAGAAGCAGTGCTGGAAGCTGGGGGTGGAAGGGCTGGGGGCAGCTGGAGGAGCAAAGCCATTCCTGACCCCACCAGGCTGCTGGGGAAGCTGCTGGGAACACGATGGGGCCTCTGTGTCTCCTGTGCCAGAATTCGGGAGAGAAGGATGCACAGAGCAGTGGGGGAGTGGACACCAGTCACCATGGCAACCGAGATGGAAACATCATCAAAATGTGTCAAACGAGGGGAATCACAAAAAATAGAAACCCAGCGTGGTGTGGGCAAACACTGCAGCTTCACGGGGCTGCTCCTGACATCACCTCAGCAGTCTCCCCGTGCTGTGGTGGTGGTGTCACCGCCTGATCCAGGCTGTGCTGTCACCTGGGGGGTCTTGTGGCCCCCAGAGCACCCATGAGGGGACCCCACTCCCTGATCAGCCACAGGCTCCACACCAGCACAGGGACATGAGCCCGATGTCTTCAGCTCCAGTGAGGGCACAGCCATGCACAGACACATCCAGCACCTGAGCTGGCACCGTGTCACTCTGCATGAACCCCCTCCACAACTAATTAATTGGTAATAATAAGCCGTGTGCTTCTTACCAGCTTTTTTCTTTTTCTTTTCTTTTTTTTTTTTTTGAGTAAATGAATTTGTAAACAATTTGTGCTATTTTATCTGTCACTTATGATCCCAGGATTTGTAATTTTAATGCATGACATCAGTTAATTCTCTTCCAGCAATAGTTTTAATTAAAGGCGCTTTCCCTTTTTTTGGCACATTCGGTGCTGTCACTGAGGGCTGTGAATGAGATCACAGGCTGGTGGTTGTTGTTGCTGCAGTTTTATATTCACTGCTGACTATGGGAAGTGGGGATGGAGCAGGGATGGAGCGGGGATGGAGCAGGGATGGAACAGGGATGGAGCAGGGATGGAGCAGGGATGGAACAGGGATGGAGCAGGGATGGAGCAGGGATGGAGCAGGGATGGAGCAGGGATGGAGCAGGGATGCAGCAGGGATGGAGCAGGAGCCCACTGGGGCTGCTCATCAAGAGCTGCGGGAGGGCAGCGGGGCTGGAACATCCCTGAGAGGAGCCTGAGCGTTCGGGCACTGCCGTCCCCAGCCGGTGGGGAGAGCCTTTACCCGCAGCTCGGTTTTCCAGCTGATTCCTGAGCCAGGAGCGATCGGCTGCTCCGCGGTGACCCTGCCCTGGCTGGAGAATTCAGTGCAAGCGCTGGAGCAGGAGCAGCTTTGTCAAATTATGAGCTGTAATTGCCTGAACTTCACGGCCGACATCACACGCTGCTCCTTACACAGACACGGCTCCTGATTCCCAAATCCATCCCCGAAAAACAAACAGCTCCGACACCTGATCTGCTGCTCACATTCACCAGCGCTCCCTGCCCTGACAGCTCGCTGATGAGCTTCCCCAGCAGCCGAGAGCAGGATGAACCCTGAATCCACAGCGGTGCCGGGATGGCAGCACGGATCCAAACCCAGAGCTGGGATGGCAGCACGGATCCAAACCCGGTGCTGGGATGGCAGCACGGATCCAAACCCAGAGCTGGGATGGCAGCACGGATCCAAACCCGGTGCTGGGATGGCAGCACGGATCCAAACCCAGAGCCAGGGTGGCAGCACGGATCCAAACCCGGTGCCGGGATGGCAGCACGGATCCAAACCCAGTGCTGGGATGGCAGCACGGATCCAAACCCGGTGCTGGGATGGCAGCACGGATCCAAACCCAGTGCTGGGATGGCAGCACGGATCCAAACCCAGAGCCGGGATGGCAGCACGGATCCAAACCCGGTGCTGGGATGGCAGCACGGATCCAAACCCGGTGCTGGGATGGCAGCACGGATCCAAACCCGGTGCTGGGATGGCAGCACGGATCCAAACCTGGTGCCGGGATGGCAGCACGGATCCAAACCCAGAGCCGGACCCGCGGCAGCCCGCTGGTGACAGGGACGAGCCACACACGGGGACATCCAGGGTATTGCAGGGTCCTGCCAGCACTGTGGCCAGCCCTCCAGCTGCCCTTGTCCCACTCTTACTTTCCCAGTGGATATTTAATTTCCTTTGCTCTGGGCAGATCAGTTTGTTGGGGTTTTTTGGAATCTCCCTTTTCTCTAAAGCGCATTTTAGTCAGCCAAGGTGCAGTGGTCACATTCCCACCTCCCCCAGCCCTCTGCCCGGCCTGGTGTCCCTGTCATTGTGTGCACACCCAGGGATGGCTCCAACGGGTGGCATTTGGCATCCAGAACATTTTTAACTTGGAAAAGGGGAAAAATATCAAGCGATGACAAGCGTATTTATTTGTGCAGCCGGCGCTGCCAACGGCTGGGGTTTAAAGGCGTATTTTTGCCATTTGCTGAAGTCAGTTGGAACAGAGAGACCAAATCCAAAGCAGTGACACCTCCGACAGCTTGGAAGGGCTCCTTCAGCTGCAGTAAAGCTCAGCAGGTTTGACATTTGAAACTCCCTCATTCCACTGCCAGGCAAAACCTGGGGCCTTTGCACTGTATTTTTCCTGCTGTTCCTCAGTGCAAGAATTCCTGCTTTTTCTGGTTTCACACCATTATGAACACACCAGCTCAGGAAAAAAAATAAAATCCTGCTGTAATGATAAAATTGGCTCTGGAATAGCAGGAATCTGGCTTGTCCGTGTGGTGCCAGGCTCTGGGGAGCTCTTGGATACCAGGGCTGCAGTCATTGTGTCACTGTTCTGAACACAAAAACACCGGGAAAGTGAGGTTTTAAAGGATTGTTTGATGTTCGGCTTTTCAGGATTAATTCCTGAACAAAACAACAATCCCCGAGGTGCTGCCACAGGCAGGAGGAAACTCTCCCCTGTACCTGCTCCCCTCTGTGCTGCTTCTGCTCCCCAGAGCCTGCTGCTGGGGGGGATGGAGCTCTGTCCCCCTCCCTCCAGAGCCAGCAGCCGGGGACAGCGGCTCCCCCCGGTCCCTCCCCGCTGGCACAAAATTCTCCTCTCCCGGGTTCAGCCTGGGACAGGGGGAGCCAGGCAGGAAGGATGCAGTGGGGGAGGAATGCAGTGGAAGGGATGTAGGAGGGATGCAGCAGCAGGGAGAGATGCAGAAGGGATGGAGGAGGGGTGCAGCAGGAAGGATGCAGCAGGAGGGGTGCAGCAGGAGGGGGGCAATAGGAAGGATGCAATAGGATGGATGCAGCGGGAGGGGTGCAGCCTGCACCCTGTGAGCCTCTCCAGCCTCCTGCCCAGCTGCTGCCTCCACTCTCCGCCCACTTGGCCCGGGTTTCTCCTCCTGGGACTGGGACAGGTCCTGCCAGGTCTGTGTGAGGCTGGTGGCACCAAGTGGGAAACCCTGGGATGGGGGATGCGTGGGTAGAACAGCTCCAAGCTGGGAAGCCACGGGGTGAGAGCTGGAGGCTCATTAGCCCTCATTAACCCTCATCAGCAATGGACTCCCAGGTGCATGAGAGGCCATACCCCCCGGCACAGGCAGCATTTCTGGGTCATTTTCAGGCATAAAAGGGGCAAACACTGCCCAGTGGGGTCTGTGGGTCCTGGGATGTGTTTGGGGGTGGGTGATGCTGCTGCACAGGCACCAGCTGGGCTGGGAGCTGGGCATTCCAGGGGAATCTCTCTCTGCAGATGGAAGATGATCAGGAGCACCAGTGCATTCCTCTCGGAGGTGACCTCCAGTGCAGCCTGCCCGAGGCCAGGTGAGCTCTGTGCTGCTGGGGGTGCTCGTGCTGGGCATGGCTGATGAGCTGGGACACCTGGAATATGCTCCCAGGTGATGCCAGCACTGCCCTGACCTGTACCCTGGTGGCACCAATGCTGTCCTGTTTGGGTTTTTTTGATGAGCAATTTAGAGGGAAGTGGGTCACTGCTGCTGAGGCTCCTGGGTTACATAAACACTGCTGAGTGACCCAGGTTGTGCAAGAGCCTGGCTTGTCTGAACGTGTGCTGTGGTTTGGAGGATCACAAAGGCAGGGACCTGCAAACAGGTCACCTGAGGTGAGATATGAGGAAGGAATTCTTCCCTGTGTGGTTGGTGAGACACTGGCACAGGCTGCTCAGAGAAGCTGTGGCTGCCCCATCCCAGAACTGCCCAAAGCCAGGCTGGATGGGGCTTGGAGCAGCCCGGGATAGCAGGAGGTGTCTGTGCCCATGGCAGAGAGGGTGGATTGAGACGGGCTTCAAGGTCCCTTCTCACACAAACCCTTCTGTGATTCCATGAAACAAGGCCTGGCCACAGGAGAGCCTCCTTTAGCAGGGAATGGCAAAGCTGGATCACCTTGGATGCCGCAGCTGATAAGAGATAACAGCTCGGTGTGTGTGAGAAGCGATAAGAGATAACGCAGCCCTGTGTGTGTGAGAAGCGTGGCCGGGCTGGGGCAGGATCTGCCCTGCGGGTGCAAAGCAGGTCTGGCTCTGTGTGCTCTGCCTCGGGAAGGATTCCTGGGAGCAGGAGGGGCCGCAGGGCATGGAATCCTCCAGCCCATGGCCGGGGCACAGCGGGAGATGCAGCGAGACCCCTGCAGGGCTGCCTGCGGTCCCAGGGAGGGATGGATGGATGGAGGGAGGGAGGGATGGAGGAATGCCGCCGGCTCTGTTGGATCTGAGCAGATTCTGCTCTCCCGGAGCCGCATTTCTCTGCCTTCAATGCTAACTAGGTCAGGCAGGACGAGCCGTACCTGTCCCTGCGGCAGCGCTGGGCACGGCACCGGCACACGGCTGTCCCACCTTCGGGACACGGCCGAGGGTGGCACTGGTGGCACCGGTGACACCGGTGAGCGCAGCCAGCGCAGCGGGGCCGGAGGGTGCGGGCAGCTCTGCGTGAGGCAAAGCCCTCGGGGACCCTCGGGCAAAACCTTTGGTGCCTCCCCGCATGGTGCACGGCGAGCACATCCCCTCCAGCCTCCTCCTCCTCCTCTCGGGGCTGAGCAGCGCTCTGGCTAAAAACAGGGATCCTGCTATTTTAAATGCCAGCTCGCGGGATGATTCAGTGTCTGCTCAGGCAGACACGAGGCGATGAGGATGTTGCTCTTCAAGCTTTATTTTAGGGGGAACCTCTTCCTTCTGTGCCGAGTGTCCCCAGCGATGTGAGGAGATGGGAAAGGCCAGGACACGGGGCAGGGTCCGGTGGCTGCCCTGGGCTGGCACCACGAGGAGCAGCTTCCCAGGAAGGGCAGGACACGCTGAGCCCTGCGGCAGGATCGCCTCTCCAAACCTTCCTTGTCGATGGCTGCAGAGCCTCCCGTGCCCCTGCAGCTCCGACAGCTTCCTGTGCCTTTGGAGCTGCATCTTCCCTGCCCAATTTCCATCGTCTTGCTGCTCTTCCTTGCCCCGTGTTCCAGCACATCCTCCCTCCTCCAGATGGGGCGGTGCTGGGGTGCCCCAGCCCTGGTCCCTGACCCCCCGCTTTCTGTCCTGGGTGTAAAACCCTCCCTGCAGCTGCTGCCAGAGCTCTTACATGGATAATGTCACCGGGAGCACCAGGCTTTAGTAGAAAATTCCCTCTTTCAGACATGATTGATTTGGATTCCCCCCAGTCCTGGTTTCCAGGCACCAATGGCACTGGAAACGCTCTCCTGGTGACAGAAAATCCATGGAAAAGCAGGCAGCCTGATGAAGTATTCATGGGGATTTTTATCACTGGTTTTTACCCACTGCAGGAAAGGCAGCTTTATTTTTAGTGAGTGATGGATCCGGCAGTAACATAGGAAAAATACTCCATCTCCCTTCGAGCTGCATGGGAGGCATTGGAGAGGGAATGGGAACTAAACAAACCATCTCCCAAGTGTTTCCTGGCTGATTCTGGGATCATTGGAACACCTGAACGAGGCTGTGGCTGATCCTCTGCTGCCCCAAGTGCTGCAGCCCACGGCAGCTGAGCCTGCAGTGATTCCCAGGGCCACAGTGTTCCCATCAGTTCCCTAATCCCCAACCTGCCTCTGTCCCAGAGAGAGCAGGGGAATGAATCACAGCTGATTAATTGGCCTTATCCAGAAGAATCTCCCTGAATTAGCAAATGTTTTGTTTTATTTGTTTCTATAATGGACAGGAAAACATCCCTCAGTGCCCTGCAGCTGCACCCATGGCTGTGCCAATATCAGCCCCGGGGGTCCTGGTGTCACTGAGCCCTGACAGGACACTCACATCTGGCTTCAAATGGTCTTAAAACACATTTCTGAGCCAGCCAAGCTCGACCACCACCTTCCTGGGGTTTTCCCACTGCCTTTTCCCCACGGGCACTGCTTGCTGCCCGGCCGGTGCCGAGATGTGCTCTGTCAGCAGCTGATGCTTAATCTGTTTAAAAATAAATCCATCACTCTCCTGTGACTGATGGGGATCTGTTACAGCAAATCCCACTGGAACGTGGAACCCGGGCACGGCTGCCAAACTTCAGCACTTTCTTCCTGCCGGGCTCCAGGGAGGGCTGGGGTCCCTCTGCTGTGGCTCTGGGGCAGCTCTGCCATGCCCTGCCCGTGTTTGTGCCCATTTCTGACACAGCCACAGGTGACTCCCAGCAGGGACAGAGGGACTGGGGCATGTCCTGGCTCTGACAGAGGTGTCCTGCTGGTGGCCTGGTGTCCGAGGGGTGTGGGATGGCCGTGCTGTGGCCGTGGGCATCCCCACTGTGCCCTTGGTGTGGATAATCCCAGTGCCCTGTGAGCAGCTCTGCTGGCAGTGACTGTGCTGGAGCCTTTGCCCTGCAGCCTGTGGGGCAGGAACAGGTCTGGTGAGTGCCCCCATGTGCTGCCCACGGCCTCCTGCACCCCGGCTGTGCTGGGCTCAGCTGCAACCAGAGCCTGTTTCACCCCTACCCAAATCCTGGGGCTCCTGCAGCTCCTCGAGCCATCACCTCACAGCAGCACCCCAGGGTTTTGTTGTCTTCCCAACTGGCTGGGAGAGAGACAGGGAGAAGGGATTTCTTGGTGACAGCAAGGAATGAGTCAGTTCCAGAGATTTGGATATTAAATCCTTAATTAGTGACAGACTCTGGTGTGCAAGGACCCAGCAGGGCTCTTCCCAGGAGTGCTGGCAGCAGTTGCAGTGCTGGCCTTGCTTCCCCAGGCTAATCCTGGTGGCCCTGGGGATTACCTGGGCTTGGACAGGGCGTGTCCAGCCCCAGGACAGATTGTCCAAGGTGATCCTGCCGTGCCTCCAGCCCCTTCCAGCTGGGAGCCAGGTGACACAGCCAGACACAAGCATAGGGATGGCTGTACCTGATCATTCCTTGTACCTGCAGGGACAGGAAACAGCTTTGAAACCCCAAAGCCTCAGCATGGGGGGAGCTCAGTGCTGTTCTCTCTGTCAGGTGGCAAATCCCACGTGTAGCAGCAGGGACCTCAGCTACAGAGTGCAGTATCACACGGGTATGGAACACCCTCTTGGCTCCAACGCCTTCTGAGGGCTTGTAAAACACAGCAGTGCCTAAAAATGCCTGGCTGCCAAACCCCTGCTGCGGCTGCAAGGTGTCAGTGGGACTGGGCTGTCCCAGTGTGGCGATGCTCTGGACACATGGCCGGGTTCCCATCCCTGTCCTTGCTCCCAGTGCCCTCCCTGGCCCTGCTGCCCATGGCTCTGCCTGGATGCAGTGTGGAGAGGCAATTCCTCCCCTCCATCCCTCAGGAGAGGAAGCTGGCACCCCAGCCAGGAGCTGGGAGCGGTGTCACAGCCCTCTCCACGGGCTCAGGAGCGAGTGAGAGCTGCTGGCATAAATTACCAGGCTGTCATCCCTGGTGCTGAGATTCCCAGGAACAGCTTAGCGGTTCAAAGGGCTGCTGAAACAATTTTGCATGGCATGATCACGGTCCCAGAGCTCTGACATTAAAAAATGTCAACAGTGAGGGGATTTCTGCAGCGGGGCTGCCTGTGGCCATGGGGCCTGGGCACAGCCAGCCCTCCCTGGGCACACTTCCCTCCCCTGCTGGGCCAGGAGGGTCACACTGCAAACACCTCCCCTCTGATGGAAGCCGTGTCACTGCAGGAAACAAACCTCCCTTCTTCCAGGAATCAAACTTTCCGAGGCCTTGGAAGCTCCCAGTGATGTTTCCATCACCCTCTGTGCCTTCCAGAGGGAATCTGAACTGAACCGACATCATTGGGAAGTGCAGAGGCTGTGCCTGGTACCAACCCCAGCACAGCCCAACGCTGCCTGTCCCCAGGGAGTGCTGCTGTCCTCACCAGTGCCACCCTCACTCCGTGAGCAGGGGGCACACTGGGCATGTCCCTGGGCACACCACGACCCCCAGCACACCCCCGTGTCTGTTCAGAGGGCTTGGCAGCCCCAGGTGTCAGGCAGCTCCCATCCCATGGGAATTCTTGGCAGTGCCAGCCTCCCTGCTATTATTTCATCCAGGATTTTGCAGGCTGCCACAAAGGGTCTCTTTCTGTGCTGCTGCACTGTTCCATATGTGACAGCCTTGGCACAGGAAGCACCTTCTGCTTCCTGCTGGGACTCATCTCTCACCCCAGGCGAGGCTGCAGCAATGGAATGGGAGGTAGGAGCTCACTGATGGGGCTGGAGAAACGGAAAAGGAGAGAGCCCTGGCCTTGGAGGGGAGCTGCCCACGCTGGTGGGAAAGCCCTGGAGCTCCAAACCTGCCTCCAGCTGGGCACAGGGGCACACTCAGCCAGGGACAGCAGCAGGAGGATGAGGGGCTGGGGCAGTGGGTGGCCCCATTCCCCTCTCTGGCCCTGAGCCGGTGACAGCAGGCCTGGGGCTGTCCCTTGAGGTGATGGGCACGCGTGCCAGCGGTGCCCAGGCCAAGCAGCTCCATCCTGGCAGTGCCAGCACCCTTCCCAATTCCAGCCTGTTCCCTCCCGTTCCCATGGCAACCTGTGACCTCACTGGGTTCCTTGGAGCTCTGCCAGCGTTTTCAGCAGAAATAAGGCCAGTGACCAGGCTTGTCCTGCTGTCCTCCCTGTCTGTAGGGGGCTGGCACACCTGGGGCTCAGCTCAGGGCTGCCTGTGCTGCAGGGCTGATGTGCCACACTGCAGGTGTCACACTCGGTGCCTGTCACTGTGACACCTGGCTGTCCCAGCACCCCTGGCTGCAGAAACCCCTGGGGTACAGAGGGCACCAGGGCACTCCCTGCCCTGCACAGACTCCAGCTGCAACCAGTGCCCAGTTTTCCAAATTCTCACTTTTCCAAGTGCTCAGTTTTCCAGTTTTGCTCTGCTCAGCAGAGCGCACAAGGCCAGGATGGAGAAGAGGGATCAAGAGTGAGACAAACAGAAATAAATGGAGAAACTGATCCCTCTGCCCTGCCTGGTGGTGCCACTTGCCTCAAGGTCCCTTTTGGCCTGGGATCCAGGGCTCCCCTCTGCTCTGGGGTCCCTCCTGGCCTGAGGCTCTGGCTGTTCCTGGGGTCCCATTTGTGCAGGGTCCCTCTTGCTCTCGGGGTTCTGTGTGTCTGCAGGTGTCTCTCAGCTCTGGCTGTGCCTGGGGGTCCCCCTGGGCCCGGGGCTGCAGCCGTGGGGAGGATTCCACGCCAGCCCGAGGGTCCCACATGCCTGGGGTTCCCTCTCACTCTGGGGTCTTTGGCTGCGGGGTTCCCTCTCTCTCTCTGGGGTCTCTGGGTGTGGGGTTCCCTCTCTCTCTGGGGTCTCTGGCTGTGGGGTTCCCTCTCTCTCTCGGGTCTCTGGGTGTGGGGTTCCCTCTCACTCTGGGGTCTCTCTGGCTGTGGGGTTCCCTCTCTCTCT
>VWYP01001862.1:71550-105780 GCA_013400435.1 Pycnonotus jocosus | reverse complement strand
CCCGTGGGCCGGGCCCGGTTACGCGGCCCCGCTGCCTCCCCCGTGTGCCCCTTCCGTGCGCCCGTGCTTTGCCCGGCAGCTCCCCCGGCCCGGGGTGCGGGCAGCCTGCGGTGGGTGCGCGGTGCTGGGCGCGGGGAGCTCAGGGCCTTGATTTCAGGCAGATTTCGCCCTGTTCCCGCTCGCCACGTGTGCGATTTGCACCTCCATCCCCACCCCTGGCGGGGGGAAAAGCAGAGTGCGGGTCCCTGAGCCCCCCTTTGCCCCCGCCGATGGCTGCGGGTGATCAGCGCGGAAACACCAAAGTCCTTGCAGACCCTGGGAGAATCCGGGTGTCCCCGAGCCCCGGGGCTGCTGTGGTCCCAGCCGTGAGGACCCCAGCCCCTGCCGGGCCCGGGAGGGGGGTTTCTCCCCACCAGCTGTGCCTTTCCCGGCTGGGCAGGGTGGGCACCCCTGGAGCAGCACGGCACGGACGTGGCGTGTTTGTCTGGGATGGTTTGCTGGAGCTGGGATGCGCCGCGGCAGCCAGCAGGGATGGGATGGGAGCAGGCAGGGGGGAGAAGGGCTGGCTGCCAGCTGCGGGGGCAAATCCCCATCCAGAGCCACCCCCGGTCTCCTCAGCGCGGACAGGAACCAGCTGGATTCACCCTCTGACCCTCTGGCGGTGTGTGGAGCGTGTGCCCCGTGGGTGGGAGCAGTGCGGGGGTCCCGGCCCCACCACCCCGGCTGGGCAGAGCGGGAGGCACCGCACGGTTCGGGCCCGGCTCTGCAGGGCTTGCATAATTCCTGCCTGGCGGGTCCGGGGAGGCGCTGGGAATGCTGCCGGCAGACTGCAGGACGGGGCCCGGGGGCACCCCCGGCACCCCCCGGCACGGGGCAGCCCGGGAGGAATTCAGCCCCCTAATTCTGGCCATTCCTGCCACTTGGAAAAGCCTGCCAAGAGAACCGGGCATGCAGCACCACTGCTCCCTGGCACATCCCCTCCCTCCTGGCTTGGAGCACAGGAATCTTTCCTTGGGAAGAGGAAAACACTGTGGGTTTTGCCCAGCTGGGGCTCCTTGCAGCCCAGCTGTGGGGTGCAGCACCTCGGGGGCTGTGGCAGCGAGGGGGCTCTCTGGTTGCCAGGGGTCCCAGTGCTGTGGTTGTCACCGCTGTCCCTTCAGTAACAGATGCTCTGTGCTCCTAGTTCAGCTCCCATGAAGTTTCCCAGCCAGGCTGCAATCGACCTTCCTGGCCGGGCTGGAATCACGCTTGGAATCGAGGCTCTGGGTCCTCGTGTTTGTGCAGGAGGGATTTTCCACCGTGCAAACACCGTGGGGAGGATGTCACATCCCCCTTCCAGTTCCCAACGCACCCAGAGCGTTGATCCTCGCTGTGAGTGAGGGGCTGCTGCCGCAGGGAGCTCAAACGCGTCCCCGGGCGCTGCTTCCGTGGATTTGCCGCGGTTCAGCGCCCGGCTCGTAATTCTGTGTAATTCCTTAGGCCAAACGGGGCTGGGAGCCGGAGCGCTGGGTGCCCGCTGCTCTGCAAGCTAATTAATGGCCCAGGGATGAGATAAGCAGCCAATATTGATGGTGCAGATCCGCAGCCCGGCGGGAGGAGCGGGTGGCACACGGGGCCGGGGCTGTGCCCCCCACCCCGGGGAAAGCCCCGGCTTCAGGCTCACCTGGGACCCAGCAGCCTCCAAAGGGAAGGTGCTGAGGAAATTTCTAGCACTGCCCGTGGTCCCAGTTAGTCGTGTTCTGGGGGTATTTATCTACCTGTGCAGCTCCAGCTGGAGCTCTGAGGACAGTCAGGGCTCCTTGCAGCAGAGGAGCTCCAGGTTTGGATCCCTTCCTTGCTGGAGTGGAGCCTGAAAGGTTCCCAATTCTCTGCAAAGCAGAAATTTTAAGAGGTGGGACTTCCTAACCCCCTCTTTCAATGTACACATATTTTGCTTTGGGGGGATGTTTTCCCTGGAACACGGTGAATTTTAGCATTGGTACGTGTGAGAATAAGGGGGAAAAGACATGTGGAAAACTGGAACACCAAAGAGTGATTTGCTGCCTCTGGAAACTTTGTTTTTCCAGAAATGAACTTTCCTTCCAACCAGTTGGATGGGGAGGATAATTTCCTGTTGGGTGAGGTCAGGCTGTGGCCTGGGGAAGGGTCTGTGGGGTCTCACTGGGATGGGAGGTCTGTGGCTGCTCGGGGCAGCAGTGCCAGCGGTGCTGGGCTGGGAGGGAACCCCCTTTTCCCCTGCTGTGGTGTCCTGTGCCACATCCCAGCCCTGCTGCTCCCAGCCCTGCTGGGCTGTGCTGTCACGGGGTCACCTCTCCCCTCCTGCTCTGTGGGTGCTCAGAGGGGTGGGCAGGATGGGGGTGCCCCAGCTGGGGGGGGCACGGCCCAGGGGAGATCCTGGGGGAGGAGCTGAGCAGGTCCAGAGCTGATCTGACCCCAACCTCAAAGACAGGGGAGGCCCCAGCGTGGGGTGAGGGCTCTCCTTCACACGTCAGCAGGAATCACAGCTGGGTTTTCTCCATGGGAGCTGGATTTGGAATCACAGCATCACCAAGGCTGGAAAAGCCTTCTGAGGCCACCCAGTCCAACCATTCCCTCAGCACCGCCGAGGCTGCCCCTGCTCCGCGTCCCCAAGTGCTGCATCCGCACAGCTCTTGAACATTTCCAGGGATGGGGATTCCAGCACTGCCCTGGCAGCCTGGGCTGGTTTCCAGACCCATTTCCCAGGGGTTGTGGCTGAGCAGGAGCCCTGAGATGGGGCCAGGGTGGTGTTGAGCCAGGCAGTGACCCCGTGGGGAGCCCTTGGCTCCAGGCTCTGTGGCTCAGGAGCTGAGCTCTGTCCCCCCAGCTCACCTTGGTACCCCCAAAGGGTGGAGGGTGCCCAGAGGGGCCAGGTGCCATCAGTGGGGCAGGGCTGAGCAGGTCACCCACGGACAGACCAAGCAGGGCAGCTCCCAAACCATTCCAGACTTTAGGATTGATGTCCCAGGCACTGGATCCCCAGATCCCAGCACTGGCTGCAGGGCCATGAGCATCGGCCATCTGGGGCAGGGAAAATCCTTCTACCTCAATGTCACTCCAGGCAATCTGGATTTTTTGGAGACTATAAATCATAATTTGTGGACTTAAACCTGAACTGTTCATCAGCGTTGGGGTGATGCCGGGTTTTTAATTAATTAGAGTATTAAGTGATGCCATGTGGGGATTTCTGAGTGAGGGGGATGCTCACAGTGTTGCTCCCAGTGATGCCTGCCTGCCTGCCAGCATCACCAGATAAAATCAGGGGAAAAATTGATTTCTTTTAATTATTTTGTGAATATTTCTGTGCATGCCTCCAGAGCCTGCTCCACAAGGATGGTGCTCACCTCTAGTATCCATTTCCAAATATCCTGACAGCCCATACCGAAACAAAGAAGGGAAATTGCAGCCTCTGGGATATTTTTTCTTATTGTCAGCACGGAAATGAGCTGCTGGAGCATCCAACTCTGAGGTCCTGTTTTCCCAGAGCACACAGTATGTAGGTCAGGGATGTTAAAAGCTGCCATGGCTGGCTGTGGATTTTTAGACTCATCCATCCAGAGCAGGAAAATTCTCCTCCTCTTGCCCTTTGTGTCAGCTGGAATAACCATCAGCTTCACAAACAGGCGGATGTGGATCTGCCCGCTCCGGGAGGGTGGGGGGCAGGCAGCTCCCAGGGATGATGGGGGCGTCCCCGAGGGGGGAAAGACCCCTGTGATGGCATAGCAAAGCCAGGAAAGGGTGACACTCGCTGCTTTGGTGGCTCTCTCGTGGTCCTCACACACGTGGGGGTGCTGGGAGAGCACCCACCCCCAACCACAACAACCCGGGGGGGTCTGGTGGGTTGTTCAGGCTGAAAAAAACCCGCCCTTCTGCAAACGCTAAAAAATCCCGCGAGAGGCTGATTTTCTGCTTTGGAAATAAGGGGTCTCTTTAAAGCTTATTTGCATTTATTTCGGAGCCTTCCTGCACAGCAGGGGCCGGGTAAGGCCACCCCTCGCAGCAGGCAGGGCCTGCGGGAGCCGGGTGAAGGACACGGGGCTGGGGTGGCCCGGGGGTGACAGTGGGTGACAGTGGCCAGCGGGGTCACGGGGCTGTGCCTGTCCCTGGAGCCGCTCCCGTGCTGACCTGGAGCGCTCCCCCGTCACCATTTCGGGCAGGATCGCTGTGTCCCCTGGGGCTTCCCGAGGGAATTCCCCTCGCTCCGGGTACCTGGGCATCCCCCGGAGGAGGGTCCGGGGGCTGTGTGTCCTGCGGTGCCGGACGGACACACATCCCACAGCGCCGGGGGCTCACCGTGGCAGCAGGGAGGATGGAAACACCCCTCACGGAACAGATCTGCGTATTTTGGCAGAGTGAGGGGGTTGGGATGAGGGGGGTCCGTCCCAGGGCTGGGAGTTGTTGAGGTCATAAATGAACAAAAAAGGGGAGTGAGGAGAAGCAAAATAACGCTGTGGGTAACTCTGCCCTGCCCTGGGCAGCACCAACAGCCCCAGGGACTGAGCTGGGGCCGTGATGGAGCTGGGGGCTCACCCTGATACTCCCAGGGCTCTCCCTGGTGCCGTGAGCAGCTGGGTCTCTCCATCAGTCCGGTCCTGTCCGTCAGTCCGGTCCTGTCCGTGGATCCAGTGCTCAGCCCCTGCCCCAGCGGTGCCGGGAAGCTCTGTTGGTGCGATGTGTCACTGTGATAGCAGAGAGGGATCGTCTTGTAGGCGGAGATAAAAGGTGGTGGGAGTTTTATTATTCAAATATAAAATAACTTCCTCCTTCCCGGCACGCTGCACTTCCTGGGAATTGTGTGGGGAGCACACGGAGCGGGGGGGGGTGTGGCAGGAGCCAGGTTGGGATCACAGGGGGAGCAGCCCTGGGGATCCAGAGCCCTGGGGATCCAGAGCCCTGGGGATCCAGAGCCCTGGGGATCCAGAGCCATGGGGATCCAGAGCCATGGGGGATCCAGAGCCATGGGGGATCCAAAGCCATGGGGATCCACAGCCATGGGGGATCCAAAGCCATGGGGGATCCAGAGCCATGGGGATCCAGAGCCCTGGGGATCCAGAGCCGTGAGGGATCCAGAGCCATGGGGATCCAGAGCCATGGGGATCCAGAGCCCTGGGGATCCCTGCCTCAGTTCCTGTGCTGGGCTCTGCACCCCTTGTTCAATCTCGGCCAAGCCTCAAATCTGCTGCTTTCCCAGGGCTCTGGGGAGGGTCAGGGTGCTCTAACCCAGACTGTGGACTCTGGGTGGGTGCTGGCGAGGGTCAGGGTGCTCTAAGCCAGGCTGTGCCATGGATGTGGGGCCCTAGGTGGGTGCTGGTGAAGGTCAGGGTGCTCTAAGCCAGGCTCTGCTGTGGATGTGGGGCTCTGGGTGGGGGCTGGTGAAGGTCAGGGTGCTCTAAGCCAGGCTCTGCTGTGGATGTGGGGCTCTGGGTGGATCCTGGTGAAGGTCAGGGTGCTCTAAGCCAGGCTCTGCTGTGGATGTGGGGCTCTGGGTGGATCCTGGTGAAGGTCAGGGTGCTCTAAGCCAGGCTCTGCTGTGGATGTGGGGCTCTGGGTGGATCCTGGTGAAGGTCAGGGTGCTCTAAGCCAGGCTCTGCTGTGGATGTGGGGCTCTGGGTGGATCCTGGTGAAGGTCAGGGTGCTCTAAGCCAGGCTCTGCTGTGGATGTGGGGCTCTGGGTGGATCCTGGTGAAGGTCAGGGTGCTCTAAGCCAGGCTCTGCTGTGGATGTGGGGCTCTGGGTGGATCCTGGTGAAGGTCAGGGTGCTCTAAGCCAGGCTCTGCTGTGGATGTGGGGCTCTGGGTGGATCCTGGTGAAGGTCAGGGTGCTCTAACCCCAGCTGTGCCCTGGATGTGGGGCTCTGGGTGGGTGCTGTCACCCCCAGCAGCACAAAGAGCACCCCATGTGCCACCCCCACGGGCCCTGGGGGCACACACGGGTGTCTGGGAAGGACAGCCCAGGGCTCACTGTCTCCTGCCCTCCTGCCAGGCAGAGATCGGTTTGGGGCACTCCTGGAAGGGTTCCAGTCCCATGGGGGCTCAGCTGAGCTGGGGCTGTTGGTGTTGGCTCACAGAGTGGGAATGTGCATGCTGTGCTCTCGGGTTGGGTTGTTCCTATGGCACCGGGGGCACCAGGGCCTGGCAGGGGCTCCCCCAGCCCTCTCTGGTATTTAGGGGGGCATTCCCCGCCTTGCCAGCCTGATGAGCTCTTCTTGCTGCAGTTACAGGGGAAGGGATGTCAGGTGGGTGTAAAGCTGGGCTACAGAACAACACCCATAAGGACCACAAACGTTTGGTGAATTTCCCCCGGAGCTGTCGCTCTGCCAGGAAAAGCCTTTGGGAGTGGGAGGAAGGGAAAGGGGGTGGGATGTGAAAGGCTGGGCTGGGCAGCTCCAGAGGTGTCCTGCAGGCACACACGGAGCTCTGGGCAGCCTGAGCACGGCAGGGGAAGGGGTGGGTGATGGATGAGGGTGTTTGCCATTGCGGTGTGTGATGGATGATGGTGTTTTGTCACGGGGATGGCTCCAAAAGGAGAAAGCCTGTCCACAGGATCAGCAGTAACAGATCCTGCACTTAAAGGATCCACGGCAGAAGTGGAGGATCTGCATCTTCACCGGGGCCCTGCAGCTGCTCCCCAAAGGTGGAATTTATCTCTGAAGGAGGCTCTGCTGTGCCATGGGCAGCCTGGGCTCCCGGCCCCCCTCTCCTCCTCTGCCGCTGCCCGAGGGGCTGGGGGAGCTCCGGGGGTGTCACCCGAGCCCTGAGCCCCGGGTGGGCCCGGGCTGGGGCCGCTGGCTCTGTCTGTGCTGCTGCTGCCCTGTCCCCCATCATCTCGGTCTCCCCAGAGCCCCCCGTGCCCGCCTGGGGGTCCTTCTCCCCAGCGCCCCTGGGCCTGATCGGGGGCAGGAAGGGGAGATCCTTGCGGTGCCCATCGGTGTTTCCATGGCACAGCTGCCGGCTCCTGCCCAGGCTGCTGCTCCTTGGCTTTGAGGCAGTTTGTACCCGGGAATTCAGGTCCCTGCTGAGAGGCAGCAGAGGAGCCGATGATGTCAGGATGAGCTCGTTCCAGCGGGTTTGGTTTAGCCCAGTTATTCCGGGCAGTATCCGGCACTGCAGCGTGGTACCTGTTTCCTTGGAGACTGCAGGGAAGCACAGGAGCGCCACAAACCCGGCGGCGGCACCGCGCACAATTAGCACAAACACTGCAAATGTCAAGGGAGGCTAAAAATAGCCCCCGCAGAGCGGCCACCCCCCCGGAGCCCCGGGGAGCAGGACACGGGGGACACGGGCTGTGCTCGGTGTCACCTCCCGGGCTCTGCGGGGTCCCAGCGTGTGCCCCGGGGGCTCGCTGGCCACACGGGCAGGGATCGGAGCATCGGGGACTCACTGAGCTTGGAAAACACCTCCAACACCGTCAGGTCCCAGCGTTACCCTGCGGGTGCAGGTCCAGCTCAGCATCCCTGCTCCTCTGCCCCTTCCCCAGCGTCCCCAGGTTCAGCACTGCAGCGCCCTTGGGTGGCTTTGGTGGATTTAGGTTTTCCTGAAGCTGGGTCTTTGCCCAGCAGGGTTTCCCCTCGGGTTTTCCTCTCCAGTGGCGTGGCTGTGCCGAGGGCAGCCCGTCGTGGTGGCTCCTGGTGTTTCCAAACGTGTTTTCATCAGTGCCCCAGGCTGTGGTGGGTCAGGAAGCGCTCTGTGCCAGCCCCGTGTGGGGCAGAACCGTGACCCCTGTGCTCGCCCCACAGCACTACTTCACTGTTAACTTCAACCATGAGAACCAGAAGACCCTGGAGCTGAGGACCGAGGACGCCAAGGACTGTGACGAGTGGGTGGCGGCCATCGCTCACGCCAGGTGTGCCCTGTGCCCCAGGGTGGGGCTCAGGGGGGGCAGGGGGAGCTGGGCACTGCCAGCAGGCAGAGCAGGACACCTCTGTCCCCCTGCCCCACGCTGGGGACCCTCATGCCGAGTGTTCAGGTGTTCCCCTGTCCCCATGCCACCAGCCACCCTGGCACTGCCTGTCCCAGCCTGGAGCCAGGGGATGCCCGATTCACCCTCAGGCTGAAAGGCTGTTGGGAAGGGATTCACCTGGGATAGCAAACCTGTCAGGAAGGGTTTTCCCAGGCTCCTGCCTGCCCTGGGAGCGCTGGCACAGCCCCCCTGCCAGGCAGGGCAGTCAGGAGCCAGCACAGTGCAGGTGCCTCCCTGGGGCTGGCAGCAGGGTTTGGGATCGGGGGGAGCTGTGTGCAGGGAACAGGAGAAACCCCCTCCCCTGCAGCCCCTGCCAGGAGCAGCCCCTTGTGCCACACGGGTCCTTCCTAAACCCTTGGAACGTGGCAGGTTACAGGGCTCTGGCCCTGGGTATTTGGGGTTTTTTTGTGACTCCTGTGATTTCATCAAAGTTCTCTCTGTCCTTTCTGCCTGCCCCCTGTGGCAGCCCACATCCTCTCCAGACAGGCCCTTTAGGGGCAGCAGCATTCCCAGCTGCAGGAGCTGCCCCTGGTTTGTTCCCCCTGCCGGGGGTGGGCAAGGAGGAGCCCCAAGCAGCCCCCGGTGTTGGGGGGATGTCGGGGGGGCCATTCTGGGGGTGCGGGGAGGGGCGCTCACGGCCGTGTCTGCTGCAGCTACAGGAACCTGGCGACAGAGCACGAGGCGCTGATGCAGAAGTACCTCCATCTCCTGCAGATCGTGGAGACCGAGAAGACTGTTGCCAAGCAACTCCGGCAGCAGATCGAGGACGGGGAGATCGAGATCGAGCGCCTCAAGGCCGAGGTGAAGCGCCCGGCGCTGCCCCGTGGGTGACCCGCGGAGGGCGGGTGGCATCCCCGCGTGGGCAGGACCCGGGGGTGTCACCGCCGCGGGGCTCCTGCTGCTGGCAGTGACACAGGGCTGGCCCTTGTGCCGCAGGACGGGCCAGGGCATCGCCTCCCTCGGGGATTTTCCTGGCAGGAGTGGCTGTGGCTGTGCCACCCCAGCACCGTGCATGTGGGGGGCTGCAGAGGGTCCCTGGAAGGTTTTGCCACACGGGAGGGTTCAACCAGCAAGGAGCACGGGGGAGTGGGCTGGGGAGCTAGTCCTAACCTTGTGAGAGAAGAAAACCGTGGCTGTATCCTGGAATCCCGGGATGGTTTGGGTTGGGAGGGACCATCCTGTCCCCCTCTGGAATGGCTCCAGCAGCTCCATGTCCTGCTGGTGGATCCAGAGCTGAGGGCAGCTCTGCAGTGGGGCACACCTGAGTGGGGCAGAGGGCATCCCGTGGGTCCCAGGGGATTGCTGTGACCCCACAGACGCTGCCCTGTGCCCTCCTGTGGGATCAGCCCCTGCCTGCCCCAGAGCTCTGGCAGCAATTCCCTGGTGTGGGGTGCACTGGGGCACCCCGGGGCCGGTGCTGCTGCAGCCCCTCCTCAGGGACCCTCCTCGGGCTGTGGGGTTGGGGTGGAGGCAGCAGGAGTGGGTTGGCAGGGCTGAGACCTCGATGCCAAATCACTCAGAACCCCAACGTGGCCCCACGAGAGGCACTGAAGAGGCAGTGAGGGAGGTTTCACCTGTCCTAATGGTGGGATTTTCCACAGATTTTGAATTTTTGGGTTCAGAAGAGGTCAATAACAATCCCTGACCATGTGTTGGGGTGTGCAACAGCTTCAAAATCTTCTCTAACATCTGACCCATGTAATGAAATGGGGTGAAACAGATTTGTGGAAGCTGGATTGGTGACCATGAGCCTGTGGCCACCAGCTCTGGTGTGTTCCTGCTTTTTCCAAACAGCCCAGACACCAAACTCCACCTTTTTTCCTCTTTTCTATCCAAAACAGGACATCTTTTTTCCAGGAAAATCTCCTTTCCAAGTTGTTTCCTTCTGCTCTTTTCTGCAAAATCAAACCCCAGATCACATTTTCCCAATTTCCCACGTTCTGGATGGCACATGTGCTGCTTTCTTGCCTTTTCCTGTCACTTTCCAGGCGGTTTTGGCCGTGGGGGCCGGGACAGGCGATGAGCAGAGGAGGGAGAGAAAGTACAGGGGGAGACAGAGCAAGCCAAAGCCGGGAGCTGACAGCTCTGATCCCACATGTGCGGGAAGGGGCCGGGGGGGCCGCTCCCCGCCTGCGCACTCTGGGGCCAAATGCTCGAGATTTTCCTGCCATTTTCTCTCCAAGTTGTGTTTATTGAGTTGCTGTGAAGGCTTTTTTTTGGGAAACAGGGATGGGGTGTGGATTGAGTGTCCAGATCCTGGTCCTGGCGGGGTTCAGAGGTGCTGAGGAGTTGGTGAGAGCTCAAGGAGCCCTGACAGCTCTGCCACGTTTCTTCATCTGCTACATCCACCAATTGAGTCCCCATCCCTGGAGGGCTTCAAAAGCTCCATGGATGTGGCACTTGGGGACAACAGTGGGTCAGTGGTGGCCCTGGCAGTGTTGTGATGTTCTCAGAGGCTTTTCCAGCCTGAAGTACCCTGTGGCTCTGTGAGTCTGTGATGCCCATCAGGACAGACCCAGCACAGTGTGCCCTGAGTCTGTCACTGAGCCAGAGGCTCACGCTGCTCCCCAGCACAGCAGCAGCTCCTGGGATGTGCTCAAACCCTGGGATGTGCTCAAACCCTGGGATGTGCTCAGCTCCTGGGATGTGCTCAGATCCTGGGATGTGCTCAAATCCTGGGATTCCCTCAGCCCCCGGGATTCCCTCAGCCCCCGGGATGCCCTCAGCCCCGGGGATGCCCTCAGCCCCCGGGATGCCCTCAGCCCCCGGGATGCCCTCAGCCCCCTGGGATGCCCTCAGCCCCCGGGATGCCCTCAGCCCCCAGGCAGTGCCAGCCATCTGCTCACCCCTGTGCCCACAGATCGCGTCCCTGCTCAAGGACCACGAGCGCATCCAGGCCAGCCAGAGCAGTGCCCCCAGCGACGATGACAGTGACATCAAGAAGATCAAGAAGGTGGGTGGTGGTGGCGAGGGTTGGCACCGGGGGGAGCCCAGCAGGCACGGCAGACGCGCTCCGTAGGGGGCTGAAGGAGGTGTCTGAGCAAGTGCTTCTGTCAGCAGGGATTTTTAGGAGGAAAACGTGTTGTGCCCAAGTGGGAGCTCCTCTGTTGGCATTCCAGCATTCCCGGGAGCACGAGGTGTCCCAGCCAGTGCTGGCTCCTGCACCACCAGCTCCTCTGACTTCTGTTCCCAAGGCTGTCACTGCTTTTATTTTGGCAAAGGAAAAGCCACCGCCCCAGCAGCATTCCCACAGGGAGCCCCTGTCCAGGAGCGCTGGGCACAGAGCAGGATGTGCTGTGGGTGCCCAGTTACACAAGGAAGGGATCTTGAACCTCATCCCTTCCATGCTCTGCCGTGGGCTGGCACCTTCCAGTGTCCCAGGTTGCCCCAAGCCCCATCCAACCTTCCCTTGAGCTCTCCAGGGATGGGGCAGCCTGTGCCAGGTGTTCCAATGAGCTGGTGGATTGGCCTGGAGGGGTCAGAGCAGCGCCAGGAAGGGGCAGCAGCACAAAAACCTCGGAACAGAGCCAGGGAGGGTCCCAGCCTGGCCCCCAGGGCTGTCCTGAGCTCCCCACCGCTGCTCCCTCAGGTGCAGAGCTTCCTGCGGGGCTGGCTGTGCCGGAGGAAGTGGAAGACCATCATCCAGGACTACATCAGGTCCCCCCACGCCGACAGCATGCGCAAGAGGAACCAGGTGGTGTTCAGCATGCTGGAGGCTGAGGCTGAGTACGTCCAGCAGCTGCACATCCTGGTCAACAACTTCCTGCGGCCGCTGCGCATGGCTGCCAGCTCCAAGAAACCGCCCATCACGCACGACGATGTCAGCAGCATCTTCCTCAACAGGTGAGCTCCACCCTGGGCTCCACCCTGGGCATCCCAGCAGCTCTGGACACCTCTGCCCTCCCTGCTGCTGGGTGCTCGGTGCCAGGGCTGCCCTGCAGCTCTGTCCTTCCCTGTGCCTGCAGGAACCCCAGCACTGCCCTGAGCAGCTGCTCCTCAGCCAGCACAAGGGCTGCCCTGCTCCCCCTGGGCTGGGGGTTTTGTCTAATTCCTCGTTATTTACCTCTCAATCATCTGTTCTGGGTTTGGCTCAGTGCTGTCTCGGTTCCTCTTCCAGTGAAACAATCATGTTTTTGCACCAAATTTTCTACCAAGGCCTGAAGGCACGGATCTCCAGCTGGCCCACGCTGGTGCTGGGTGAGTGCTGCTGCCTCCTCTCCTCCTCCTCCTCCTGCTGCTCCTTCTCCTTCTGCAGCTCCACAGGCATTTGCCAACCAGCAGCAAAACACACTGCACACCGTGCCCTCGCTTGGTCACGTCAAAAACCCCAGAGTGACCAAACTCTGGTGTTCCTGCTTCTGCTGGGAGCTGTGAGATGGGACTGGACCATGCACAGGGAGGCTGATGCTGGAGAGCATCACTGTGTCCCTTCAGACCCTCGTTAACCTCAGGCTGGGCAGAGCTGGGGGCACACAGAGCAGGAGCCCTCGGGGCTGCTCTGGGTGGGTGAGGGGGATCAGGGGCTCCCAGGGCTGGGCTGGAGCCTCCCACCCACCCCCCCTGCTCCGCCTGCAGCCGACCTGTTCGACATCCTGCTGCCCATGCTGAACATCTACCAAGAGTTTGTGCGGAACCACCAGTACAGCCTGCAGATCCTGGCGCACTGCAAGCAGAACCGCGACTTCGACAAGCTGCTCAAGCACTACGAGGCCAAGCCCGACTGCGAGGAGAGGACCCTGGAGACCTTCCTCACCTACCCCATGTTCCAGGTGACCACCAGAGCCAGGGCTGGCCCCAGGGATGCCGAGGGAGATGGGATGGATGGTGCAAACCCCACGGCTGGCGTTGTACGGGGTGGGGCTGGAGCCTGGTGGTCCCACGTGGCTCCTGGGACCCTCTTGGGGAGGACTCTGGGTGCTGCTGGCTCCCCAGTGACCCCACACCTCTGGGGCTGGGCCAGGGAACAGCAGGCTCCTGGGCACAGCCCCACGCTGTTCCCCCTCTGCATTCAGCTTTGGCACAAGGAGCTTTGAAGCTTCACTGCTCTGGTCAGGGTGTCCCTGGCCAGGGTGTCCCCAGCCCTGGCAGGAGCAGCCCAGGCTGGGCCCCTGCTGTCCCCAGTGACCTCTGCTCTGTCCCCCGTGCTGCAGATCCCCAGGTACATCCTGACCCTGCACGAGCTGCTGGCTCACACGCCCCACGAGCACGTGGAGAGGAACAGCCTGGATTATGCCAAGTCCAAGCTGGAAGAGCTGTCCAGGTGAGAGCTGCTGATCCATCCCTGGAGTGTGGCACAGGTCCTGCCTGCTCCTGGCCAGGGGCAGCATTTCCAGGGCTCCTGGATGATGGAATGAGGGCTTTGGAGGGCTGGGATGGCTCTGAGTGTCTGGTTCTGTCCCCTGTTCAGGGCTGCCAGGGCTGCTGGAGCTGCCCCATGGAAGGCACTGATTATCTCTGAGATAATGAGCACTTGGGAATCAGCCATAATCAGCCAGAATTCCCTGGTTTTTATCCTCTTCCTCCCCAGCCCATGGACTGGAGTGTTCTGGATTCCCACTCCTCAAGGAGCAGGGATATCAGAGGGGGCTGGTGATGCAGGGATCTGTCTGCCCTAAAGCTGAATCCTGTCCTTTCCAAGCACTCACATTTCAGTATTTATCAGCCTGGAGGCACAGTCTGGGCAAATGTACAGGTCACTCTGGCTCCTGGCTCTGGCTGGGTGGATACTGCTGCAATTCCCTGCATATTCCTTCAGTTTTGGTTTTACCTGGTGCAGCCCCACCATGTGTCCAAAGGGGTTGGGAAAGCTCGAGCAGATCCCAGCCCAGCTCTGGTTTTGTCCTCTCCGTCCCTCAGGATAATGCACGATGAAGTGAGTGAGACTGAAAACATCCGGAAAAACCTGGCAATAGAGAGGATGATCATCGAGGGCTGTGAGATCCTGCTGGACACCAGCCAGACCTTCGTCAGACAAGGTCAGAGTCAGTGCCAACCCCTCTGTGGTGAACGTGAGCCCCACGGCCCTGTCCTGTGTGCTCTGGTAAAATTTAACAGCACACCTCAGTTCTGAGCTTTTGCAGATCAGAACCACGTCACCTTTGGGCAATTCTGGGCACTTTTGTCACTGCACTTGTCCCCACCACGGCGGGAGGTGCAGTTTGGGTGTTCCCGATGCCCCACCCAGGGAGGCAGCGGGAGCACGGTCCCGGTGGAGCACCCTGGGGTGGGGTACAGGGTGGGCTGGGTGACCATAACCGCGGGGCTGGGGCCAGCCCTGGCTCCTGGGGGGACGCTGGACCCTCCGTGTCCCCCGCAGGCTCCCTGATCCAGGTGCCGATGTCGGAGAAGGGGAAGATCACGCGGGGCCGCCTGGGCTCTCTGTCGCTCAGGAAGGAGGGCGAGCGGCAGTGCTTCCTCTTCTCCAAGCACCTCATCATCTGCACCCGCGGCTCCGGGGGCAAGCTGCACCTCACCAAGGTGAGAGACGGGGGCTCTGCCGTGGGGCTGCTGCTCCCTGTGCATGGGCAGGGACAGAGGGTGGCCCAGGGGTGCCCTCCACCCAGGGGTGCTGGGCTGGGTGCTGTGCCCACCTGGATTTATTGCGAGGTCCTTGCTGGAGCTGAGTCACTGCAGAGATGAGAAACTACAAGATCTTGATAAGAACTGACCCTGATTTGCAGCAGAAACGTGGACAGTGATTTCTGGAAGAAGCTGGAGTCACAGCCCGGGCTGTCTGCAGCGCTCCCTGCTCCTCTGGGTGCAGCTCCCTGGGCCCCCGTGTTTGTTTGGGGAAGTTTGGCAGTTAATTGAGCAAGAACCTCACAGAAATCGCTTGTTACTGGCATTAAATTATCAGCTTGAGGAATTGCGTCCGTGGCAAAGAGCTGATAATTGCAACAACAGACTTTGGGAAAATTAAATTTAAAGCTCCTGTTAAATAATTTATAAACAAATTAGTCGATCAGTTTGACAGGGAAAACCCAGGGATCCCAGCAGGCACAGATTTTTGTCCCCAGGCGCTCTGGTGTGTGTGTGTCCCCCTCCCCTGGGCTGTGTGTGCCCCCCTGGGGACGTGGATCTGTCCCCATCCCTGGTGTGGGGGACAAGGATGGAGGAGCTGCCAGCCCCTGGGGGGGTCCCACTGCTGGGGCCTGACTCCCACCCTGGGAGGGGCTGTGCTGGGGGGTCCCCAGCCCCCAGGGTGCCTGTGCTGAGCCCCCTGCCCCCCTGCAGAACGGTGTGATCTCCCTCATCGACTGCACGCTGGTGGAGGAGCCCGAGAGCACCGACGAGGACGGTACGTGCTGGGGAGGGGCTGGGGGGCGCTGCTGAGTGGGACAAATTCAGGCGCCAATGGATTTGAGGAACTCACCGTTGAGGTTTAATTAGATTAATTGTTTACTGTGAACCAAGCAGAGCCACACTTAGGCAGACCTGACCTTCCTGGGGCAGCCAACAACCCACAAAAACCCAAATAAACCCTCCTTGAAACCTGACTGAAGCCCTTGCAGGGGGAGAGGGGATGGGAAAGCCTTTCCCAGTCACTGTGTGGGGTTCTATTCCAAAGCCAAAACATCAGGACAAGACATTGACCACTTGGACTTCAAAATCGTGGTGGAGCCGAAGGACGCCTCATCCTTCACCGTGATCCTCGTGGCCTCGTCCAGGCAGGAGAAGGCTGCATGGACCAGTGACATCAGCCAGGTACGACCAGCAGGGAGGGGCTGGGGAGTTCTCAGGGTGTGGAGCTGCCCTGGAGTCCCTGCTGGGCTGATCCCTGCTGGGCTGATCCCTGCTGGGCTGTGGCACGGGTTTGGGCACGCAGGTTAACCCCTGCTTTGCCGTGTGCCTGCGGCCCCACCGCCTGCCCTGAGCCTGGGTTTGCACCCCGGGAGCTTTCCTGGGACCTGCAGAGAGCAGGGATGTGTCTGCTCTGGAGAAAGGCAAGCCCTGACTTCCTCCACCTCCCTCCACCTCCCTCCACCTCGCTCCCCCTGCCGCCCGCCCGTGTCTCTGGCAGTGCGTGGACAACATCCGCTGCAACGGCCTGATGATGAACGCCTTCGAGGAGAACTCCAAGGTCACCGTGCCCCAGATGATCAAGTGAGTGTGGGCAGGGCTGGGACACAGCTCCTGAGGCAGTCAAATGCTGCCAGGAGCCTCGGGACCGTTGTGACCTCCCTGGGACCCCCGCAGCCCCCCCATGTGCTCCAGGGCTGTCCCGGTGTGGTGATGAGGAGCTGCTGAGGGATCTGTGTGTGCCTGGGGAGGTGGGAATGGCAAAGGGGAGAGTTTAGAGGGAAATAACCACAGTAAAGAGGGGTAAAAGTGCCAGAAGGGAGGGGCACAGGGGCTGTTGTAGGTCCTGAGGTGCAAAGGCTGTGCTGGGACATTTGTGGGGTGAGGGGGGCTGGTCCCAGCCGGTGGGACAGGGCAGCACAGGGCTGTTCCTGCCCCATTCTCTGCTGCCAGGCAGGGGAAGGGCCTTGGTTTGTGTGCCCCTGGGGACAGCCTGCCCACATCCCTGTGCCTGCTGAGCACTGCCCCCGTTCCAGGGTGTGGATTTCCAGGTTTTCCCCCGGGAGCATTCCCACCCACGCTTTCCATGGGGACACCAAACAGGGCTCCCCCTGCACCGCTTCCCATGGTCTCTTGGTTTCGTTCCAGGCTGGAACCACAGATATCTTGTTTCTCTGCAGGTCTGATGCCAGCTTGTATTGTGATGATGTTGACATTAGGTTCAGTAAAACGATGAATTCCTGCAAGGTCCTGCAGATCCGCTATGCCAGTGTGGAGCGGCTGCTGGAGAGGCTGACGGACCTGCGCTTCCTGAGCATCGACTTCCTCAACACCTTCCTGCACTCCTACCGCGTCTTCACCACCGCCCTCGTGGTCCTCGACAAGCTCATCACCATCTACAAGAAGCCAATCAGTGCCATCCCTGCACGGTGAGGCTGCACTGCTGCCCTGGGGCCTGTCCTGTCCCTGCTGCCACCCTGTCCCTGCTGCCCCCCTGTCCCTGCTGCCACCCTGTCCCTGCTGTCCCAGGGCCTGTCCTGTCCCTGCTGCCACCCTGGCACTGCTGCCCTGGAACCTGTCCTGTCCCTGCTGCCCCCCTGTCCCTGCTGCCCTGGCACCTGTCCTGTCCTTGCTGCCACCCTGGCACTGTCACTGCTCCCCATGAGCTGGGATACCCCCAGACAGGGGAAGGAGATGAATCCAAGCCCTGCAGGTGTCCCCACTCCTGGGAGGGCTGAGTGCTGGCTGATGGGGCTCGTGTTGGCCCTGCTGTCCCTGGGGGGATGCCCTGGGGTCTCAGCACCACTGGGAGATCCCCAGGACCTCCCAGGCAGGGCAGGTGCCAGCTCAGCCTCTCCCCGTCTCTCCAAGGTCCCTGGAGCTCCTGTTTGCAAACAGCCAGAACAACAAGCTGCTCTATGGGGAGCCCCCCAAGTCCCCCCGAGCCAACCGCAAGTTCTCATCCCCACCTCCCCTGTCCATCTCCAAGTCGTCGTCCCCCAGCCGGCGCAGGAAGCTGTCCCTCAACATCCCCATCATCACGGGGGGCAAGGCGCTGGACCTGGCCGCGCTCAGCTGCTCCTCCAACGGCTACGCCGGCGTCTACTCCTCCATGGCCCCCTTCAGCAAGACCACCCTGGACATCAACAAGCTCTACGTGTCCGGCAGCTATCCCAACAAAATCCCGGATGAAGGAGAGGCGGCCTCGGAAAAGCAGGAGGAGGCGCTGCCAGGCAAGCAGAGTGAGTCCCCGTGGATTTGGGGGGCTCTGGGGTGGAGGGGCCAGCTCAGGGCATGCACAGAGAGCTCCTGGAACCTCAGTAATTTTTAATAACAAAAGCAAAAAAAGCAGCCAAACCCTCCCACCTCAAAGAAAAAACCTGTTCCAAAATATCCCACAGAAACGGCAGAACTCTGTGCCTTTCCTAGACATGATGGCAGAATTCTGTGCCTTTCCTAGATATGATGGCTCAAAGAAAAAACCTGTTCCAAAATATCCCACAGAAACGGCAGAACTCTGTACCTTTCCTAGACACGATGGCAGAACTCTGTGCCTTTCCTCTACACCGGGGCTGCACCCAAAGCTGGAATGGGTCAGATTTCAGGAGAATGGGGAAGAATTGAACGTGGCTGTATTTGTGTGCAGTGGTGTAAAGGGGTTCCCTGTTCCTCCCAGGCTCAGAGGTGTCTGTCAGGGAAGAGTCGGACACGGATCCCAACCACAGCGATGAAGCAGAAGCCGAAGCTTCCCCAACAAAATCTCCAACAACTCCCAAGTCCATCAAGTGCAAAAATTCATCAGGTAACGAGTGAGGCCTGGGGGGCGCTGGGGGGCGCTGGGGGGCTGGCACGTGTGGGGCCTGCCTGGGCAGCAGCGGTGCCCACGGGGTGTGGGGTTTCTCCCCCCGCAGATTTCTCGCTGTTCTCCTACAACAATGGCATGGTGATGACGTCCTGCCGGGACCTGGACAGCACCCGCAGCGCCCTGTCTGCCACCTCCGCCTTCGCCATCGCCACGGCGGGGGCCAACGAGGGCACCCCCACCAAGGAGAAATACCGCAGGATGTCCCTGGCCAGCGCAGGTACCCTCCCACGGGGGCTGCCTTTGGGGTGCCCATTGTCCCTGCAGGGGTTTCCCTCCAGGCACAGCCTGGCTGGAAGAACCCCCAGAGCCCAAGGGATGTGCAGCTCACAGGTGGCCCCAGCTGTCCCACGGCCTCCTGACACAGAGGGTGCTCGGGGAGGGGGTGCTCCTTTGGCAGCCCTGGAGCAGCTGTGAGCCCCCCGTGAGGGAGCTGTGCTGTGCTGAGGGGCTGCTGGCAGTTTCAGGCTTCCCCACGGACCAGCGGAACGGAGACAAGGAGTTCGTGATCCGCAGAGCGGCCACCAACCGTGTCCTGAACGTGCTGAGGCACTGGGTGTCCAAACACTCCCAGGTGGGCACTCCCGGGGGCTCCCTCCCTCTCCCCGTCCCACCCTGCCAGCAGGAGCTCAGCTGCGTGCTGGGGAGCCCAGCCGAGATCCAGCTCAGAAGGAAATTTGGCACTGAGGTTTGGATGATGGCGAGGAGCAGGAGTCAGGATCCCCCGGCAGGGAAACAGGAATCACATCCCAGTGTGTGCACAGGAGTGGGGCTGGACCCGACATCACCCCCTGGCTGGGTGCAGAGCAAGGGGAATCTCTGGGTTTGGTGCCTGTTGGGGGGCTCAGGATGGGCTCAGGGCTGGGAGCTGTCCCCGCTGTCCTGTCCCCGCTCTCCCGTCCCCGCTCTCCTGTCCCTGCTGTCCCGTCTCCGCTGTCCCGTCCCCGCTCTCCTGTCCCCCCTGTCCCGTCCCCACTCTCCTGTCCCTGCTGACTGGAGCAGTGGGAGGGTGCCGTACTGGTTGTTACTGGGAAGTCCCACATCTGTCCCAGCTCTGGTGATGCCGATGGAGTGGAACTGAGCCTGCTGCCTCCCTGTGCTGGGGTTTTTCCGGCAGCCCCTTCCCCAGGCAGCCCCCTCCCCAGGCAGCCCCTTCCCCAGCGGGGTGTGGGCAGCAGCTCTGCTGGGATCAGCGTCAGTCCCAGCACAGTAATCCCTGGGCTGTGCCGGCCTTGGCAGGACTTTGAGAGCAACGAGGAGCTGAAGTTCCGGGTGATTGGCTTCCTGGAGGAGGTCATCCATGACCCCGAGCTCCTGACGCAGGAGAGGAAAGCGGCCGCCAACATCATCAGGTGAAGGAAGGGCTGTGGGCAGGAGGTGGCTTTGGCTGGCACTGCCAGCTGCTGGCTGCCTCTGCCTCCCTTGGGACCACGGCAGGGGCCAGGGGGGAGGATGAGGAGGTGGATGGGTGCCGCTGGCTGCCTCTGCCTCCCCTGGGACCACAGCAGGGGCCAGGGAGGAGGATGAGGAGGTGGATGGGTGCCACTGGCTGCCTCTGCCTCCCCTGGGACCACAGCAGGGGCCAGGGAGGAGGATGAGGAGGTGGATGGGTGCTGCTGGCTGCATTCAGCCTCAGCACGGGGTGGGTGTTCCCCCCTGGGTGCAGGGTTCGGGGTTCAGCCCCGTGGGTGCTGTTGGGTGCTGGATTGGTGCTGTTGGGTGCTGGAGTGGCACCGTGGCCAGGCTGTGCTGAGCAGGGCAGCTCTGGCCCCCAGGCTGTGCCCACCCCGTGCTGAGGGCAGCGCTCTTGTCTTGCAGCAGGGCTGACACTCGTGGGGCTCTGTGGCCTCGGTTAAGGGGAGTTTTTCTCTTTAAAATGAGCAGTGGGGCTGCAGGGGCCTCACAAACCACAGGCTGAGTGCCTCCCCCGTGCAAACCCCCGGAGCCATGGTGCCCTGTGGGGCTCTGTGGGTCTGCTGTGGCTCTGGTGCTTTCCCAGCTGCATTAATCCTGTCTTTCTGTGCCACAGGACCCTGACACAGGAGGATCCAGGGGACAACCAGATAACCCTGGAGGAGGTTGTGCAGATGGTAAATCCTCCTTCCCTCCCTGCCTGCCCCCTGTGGCCTGGGGTGGTGGAAGGGGAGCAGCCAAAGGTCCTGGCACACCCAGCTCAGGGAACAGTGGGTCTCCGTGCCAGGGGTGCAGAGCAGGGAAAGGCTTTCTGGGGAGGGGCCAGCTGTGAGCACAGCTGGATCTGTTACAGGCAGAGGCAACAGCAGGCAGCCCACAGGCACAGTGCTCCCCTGCAGTCAGGACAGGGCACAGAGACACCTGCCTGCTGCTGCCTGTGCCTGCTGCTGCCTGTGCCTGCTGGAGGGATGTGAGAGAGCCCCAGGGATTCCCATCGTGTCCTCTGTGTCCCCTGGAGCTGTGGAGCTGTCACAAGCCCTGTCCCAAGGGATTGTGCAGAGGGCTCTGGACCTGTGCTGGGCTCTTGGGGGGGTGTGTGTGTTGATCTCGGGGGGTTCTCCTGTGTCATCAGGGCTGTTTGGGGTTTTTTTGGGTGGGATGTGGGTGGGATTTGTTGTTTTAGTGGCTGATCTTTCCCCTGAAGGCAGCAGGGGTGGAGGGGTTGCAGGGAGTGGCACCAGCCTGGTCCCAGTGCTGGCCTGAGCTGTGACCAAGCATTGGGTGTCAGTGACGATGTCTTTGTGGCTGCTTTGGGGACAGTCACCAGTCAGTGACTCAGTGCAGGACTGGCCCTCAGGCTTGGGCTGTCACCCCCAGGGTTGGCTCCATGTGGGGGGCACCCCGAGCCCTGCCAGTGCCTGCAGGTGCTGCTTGGCCAGAGCCAGGCTGGGGGCACAGGGCTCATCCCCATTCCCCTGCATTTCTGGAAATCCCTTGGAAGAGCCATGCTGCCTCCTGGGCAGGGGCAGTGGTGTTCCAGCTGGGACCCCTGGGTGCTTTGTTAATTAAACCTCCAAAAGGCTGTGTGATTAAATCCATCAGGGTCCCAAGGCTGGGGGTGCTGGCACTGCTCAGCACAGGCATGGTCAGAGCTGGGGTTTCTCTGCACCAGCTGCACACCCCGGCTCTGCTGGGGAAAAACCTTGGGCTTGGAGCCTGGCCTTGGCTTTGGGTTCATGTTCACGGTGTGTGGGAGCTCTCACTGTGCTCCTGCCTGGTGAGCCCCACTGTTCCTCTGCCCCACAGGCTGAGGGGGTCAAAGCAGAGCCCTTTGAAAACCATTCAGCCCTGGAGATCGCAGAACAGCTGACACTGCTGGATCACCTGGTCTTCAAGAAGATCCCCTATGAGTGAGTGATCCCCATGGGGCAGGAAGGGTGGCTCTGGTCACCCAGGGGCTCACGGGCAGCCTGGCTGGGCTGATCCCACACAGTGCAAAGCCTTCCTGGCCTTTGCCAGTAGCCCAGGCTTGGCTCAGCTGCAGATTTGAGTCCTGATCCTGTGGCCTCTCTGCTGGTGTCCCCAAGGTAAAGAGCTCAGGGAGGCCCTCCCACAACCATCACACTTTCAACCACATCCATGTGGTCCCTTTCCAGCACTGTGAGGGGATAGACCCCAGGATCTCCATCCTGTGAGGGTGCAGTGGTGCTTGCAGGGCTTGGACACCCCATAAAACTGGGAAATGAGAGTTTGACCCGAGCACTGTGGTTTGCAGAGAATTCTTTGGGCAAGGCTGGATGAAGCTGGAGAAGAATGAGAGGACTCCATACATCATGAAGAACACAAAGCNAAGGCAAAGATCATAGAAAACACAAGGCTTTATTGTCTAATTCTTACCACCTTTTATAAGCTGTTCTGACACAGACTTAACAGGATTGGTGAATAAGAACCTCTCTAATCCTATTGGTTAAACTACAGAAACAGCAAACACCACCTGCAGAAAATTGTTTGGAGAGAGTTGTTTTGCCAAGGTTGTTTTAAGAAGAAGCCCCCTTGAGAACTTTTCCCTTGGGAAAAGCTAGCAGGCAAAAAAAATCTCTAAGCCGCAGCAATATCAGGGCCACAGGGAGGCAGCTCAGCCCCCTGCCCCGGGGCTGGGCTCCGTGAGGGTCACCTGCCCCACGGGCCTTCCCTGCCATGGGGAAGCAGCGCAGGTGGGGCATCACCTGCTGCAGCCGCAGCACGGGGCAGTGTAAAACCTGCCCCGAGCCAGGAGGGCACCGAGCTGTGCCCAAAACCCCGCTGAAGCCGGGGCTGGGCGCCGCCTGTCCCCAAGGTCAGCAACCTGATCGCGTCGGAGATCATCCGCAACGAGGAGATCAACGCGCGCGTCAGCGCCATCGAGAAGTGGGTGGCAGTGGCCGACATCTGCCGCTGCCTGCACAACTACAACGCCGTGCTGGAGATCACCTCCTCCCTCAACCGCAGTGCCATCTTCCGCCTCAAGNGAAGGAGGTGCCCGGCGCAGGAAGGCGTTTGGGGATGTTCTCAGGAGGGAGGTGGTGTGGGGACAGGCTGACCCTGCCCTGCAGTTGGGTTTATATTTGTGGGATCACGGGATTGTTTGGGTTAGAAAGGCTCTCTGAGACTGTGCAAGTCCAACTGTTCCCTCAGCACTGCCAAGGCCACCACTAACCCGTCCCCAAGTGCCACATCTGTTAAACCCCTCAACTGACTCCACCACTGCCCTGGGCAGCTGTGCCAGGGCTGGACAGTCATTAAGAGATCTCCCAATATCCACTCTAATCCATCCTCTCCTGGCACAACTCCTCTCCCCTTGTCCCATCACCGGTGACCTGTGAGAAGACACCAGCCCTGTGAGTCAGACCTTTCCCAGAGAGCCCCTGTAGCTGCACACACACACACAGACTCCCTTTAACTGGTTTTCTGGGCTCCTTGGACCCATTATGGGTGAGCAGGATGGATTCCTGTTTGAGGTACGTGGTACAGCAGTAGCTGGCACTGGTGCAGAGCCAGATGGGGCTGAGCTGGCACCACTGTGGGCTCCCATCAGCCAGGAGCAGTCAGTTTTTGCTATAAAATGATAAACCTGTGAATGAGAACAGGAGAGGGCAGAAGGGGGAGCAGGGGGAGGCAGCGAGTGCACAGCCTGCCCACCAGCAGCCAGGTGTGACAGGCAGGTGTGACAGGCAGGTGTGACAGGCAGGGCACAGCTGTACCTGTGGAGGAGCAGCTGGTGTGGTGATGTGCCCTGGGCAGGGCGGGATGGGAGTGACCCTGGGGCTCTGCAGGGAGTGAGGGTCCTTCCAGAGCAGCATTTTGGTTTTTTGCAGACGAAGGCTCTGATTGATAAGCTCCAGAAGCTGGTGTCATCAGAGGGCAGGTTCAAGAACCTGAGGGAGGCACTGAAAAAGTGAGTGAATGGTGCTTCTCCTCCTCTCCCATGGCTGCTCCTGGCTGTTCTGGGGACTGAGGTGTGGGGGGACCTGAGCTCTGCTCCCAGGATCATCCAGAGCCTGCACTGGAGGGTTTCCTGTCGAGCCAGCACAGTGACTGGCAAAATGATCCCCAGGACTGAGCTGCTCCTTTGTGCAGCACGTGGAAAGATGGGAATAAAAGGAACTGCAAAGGGAAAAATCACTGCCAGACACCAGAGAAAATTTCCCCCATCACTGTCATAGAATCATCAAATCCCAGAATGGTTTAGGTTGGAAGGGAGCCTAAAGCTCATCCTGTTCCACACCTGTCCATGGGCAGGGCCCCCTTCCACTAGACCAGGTTGCCCATGGAAGCTTCTAAAAGTCTTCCTGACCCTCTGTCAAAGCTGCCCTCAGTTCATCTCCTGCATCCCATATGTGGGGCACAGCCACAGGTCCTGCCTGTGCTGGTGGGGATGAGGCCCAGGAGTCCAGCCTGTATCAGAGAGAATTCTTGCAGTTCTGCTGACTGCAGAGCTGTCCCCTTCTCCCCTGCCCCAAGCTCCCAAGTGAGAAAGTTTTATTCCCCACTTCTTTCTGGTTTCCTCCCAAAGTTGTGACCCTCCGTGTGTCCCCTACCTGGGCATGTACCTGACTGACCTGGCGTTCATCGAGGAGGGCACCCCCAACTACACTGAGGATGGCCTGGTCAACTTCTCCAAAATGAGGATGGTGAGAGCCCCACCCCACTGCTGTGGGCACAGAGGGTCAGGCTGGGGTGGTGTGGTGGTGGCCAGCTCTGTGTCCCCTCAGCCCTCACCTGCACAGCACCAGGAGGCCACACGTGTCCCCTGCACACACCTGGGGTTGTTCCCAATGTCTGGAAGAGACAAAAAGGCCTTTGCATTGTGCTGTGCTGGGTGCCCCTGCCCTCCTGGGCTCTGGAATGAGTTCCCTGGGTGATGGCTGAGCCACGAGCCCCTTCTGTGTTTCACCCCTGCACAGATCTCACACATCATAAGGGAGATCCGCCAGTTCCAGCAAACCTCCTACAAGATCGAGCACCAGCCGAAGGTACAGCCCTGTCCCAGAGCCAGGGGAGTGCTCTGCTCCTCATCTTCCTCTTCCATCACAGCACCTCAGCCTTCAACACCTGGCAGCTCCGTGCTGGAGTGTGCTGGCAGGGGGGCAGGGGATGGGGGGAGGCTGTGGGGGCTCCAGCAGACTCCCCCCGTGGCCCCCAGGCAGGTGCAGCAGAGGATTTGCTGCAGAGGGCAGCTCCCATGGACAGGGTCAGAGTGCTGCACCCTGGACAGCTCAGAAACAGCTATTGAGGGGCAGCACCCCCACTCCAGGGAGCAGAGGGTGTCCAGCACCCCCCTCCCAGCAGCAGCTGGCCTCTGCCTCATGCTGGCCCCCAACGTGATGAGCTGGAAGGTCTCAGCCACCCTCTGTGGCAGGCACCTCATTTCCCAGAGTTTGGGTGCCTCATTTCCCAGAATTTGGGTGCCTCATTTCCCAGCATTTGGGTGCCTCATCTCCCAGGGTTTGGGTGCCTCATTTCCTGGCATTTGGGTGCCTTGTTCCCCAGGGTTTGGATGCCTCATTTCCTAGGGTTTGGGTGCCTCATTTCCCAGGGTTTGGATGCCTTGTTCCCCAGAGTTTGGGTGCCTCAGCTCCCAGGGTTTGGGTGCCTCAGCTCCCAGGGTTTGGGTGCCCCGTTTCCCGGCATTTGGGTGCCTCATTTCCCAGAGTTTGGGTGCCTCATTTCCCGGGGTTTGGGCGCCTCAGCTCCCAGGGTTTGGGTGCCCCATTTCCCGGCATTTGGGTGCCTCAGCTCCCCGGCTGTGAGCTCTGGCAGCCGCTGAGGGCCCTGCTCCATCCCCAGGTGACGCAGTACCTGCTGGACCAGTCGTGTGTGATGGACGAGGAGACTCTTTACGAGGCCTCCCTGCGGATAGAGCCCAAGCTGCCTTCGTGAGCGCGGCGGCGGCCGCCCTGTACACTCGCTATCCCATACTGTACATAGATAGCCACGATCCATGGCCGCCCTGGAGTGATTCCCGTCTGTGCTTCCCCGAGCAACCCCGCACCACACCTCGCATAGGATTCCCCGCCCCCGGTTAAGGTTTAACGCATCGACACTTCGCTGGAGTCCCGGGTTCTTTTCGATGATGTCACTTCTGTCATTTGTTCCTCCTGCGGGGCTGGTGGTCGGGCAGGCGAGTCCCCGTGTCCCCGTGGGGCAGGTGTGTCCCCGCGGGGCTCTGGGGCAGCACAGAGCAGCTCTCACTCGGACAGTGCTGGCGGTGACATCCCACGGCAAACTCTGTAAGGTGGGAGAAGGGAACGCATTAAAGGTTGTCCCTCGGTGTGAGCTGCCCTCTCTGTGTGTGCCACCCCCGTGCTGGCCGGGCACGGGGGGCCCTGGCTGCCGCCCCGCTCCCTCCGAAGTTGGGAAGATGGAAGCATCCCCTCGCCTCTCCTCGCTGCATCCGGCTCCTGTTGATATGCTGTAGATCCGTACCCTTGTGCCCACTCTGAGTACCATGACGTAGAGTTAGAGATGACGAGTGTTTTTATTACATCTACTGTAATCCTGGCTAACCACCCGCTAGCAGGATATAGTAATGTAGTGCTTATTCTGTGAATAGTACCTGGGTTTTTTACATTGTACAGTCCCTGACACGGTTCCCCGGCAGTGGCAGGCATGCTCCACTCACACAACACTTGCTGTAAGCAATACCTCGTGGTATGGGAATTCTCTTTCAAGTCCTAAAACTATTTCAACTTACAGCTTGTTTGGGAGAAAAAAAAAATCCATTTTTTTTGTAAAAATATATGTTTCCTGATTACCTCTTGCTAATAAATCTATTCTATCTCAGGGTGAACCGGGGTTTGTGATAGTTTTACGGGCGGGATAACGCCGGGGCCCCGCCCCTGTGCCACGCCCAGTGCCACGCCCCCGAGTGCCCCGCCCACCCGGCCATTACCCTGCCCCCTGGCAGCGGCTCGGCCCAGTTCGGCTCCGTTCGGCCGCGCTCGGCTCGGCTCGGCTCGGCTCGGCCCGGGTGGGCTCCGCTCCGTCCCGTCCGTCCCGGTTCGGCCCGGCCCGGCCATGGGCTGGCCCTTGCTGCTGACCGCGGCCGCTCTGCTGGCCCCCGCCGCCGCCTGGGAGCCCTCGGCCGAAGGTACAAGGGCACCGGGAGGGCAGGGGGCGACTCGGCACGGCCTGGCCTGGGCCGGCCCGGCCCGGGCCCGCCCCNGGTCCCGCTCGGTTCGGGCAGGGGCAGGTGGCGGCAGAGCCGCTGACGGCCCCGTTCTCTCCCGCAGAGGAGCAGCTGTTCAAGGCCTGGATGCTGCAGGTGAGGCTCGGGGGGAGGCTCAGCTCGGGCCGGGGGTCCCCGGGAGTTCGGGGGGCCCTGACGGGCGGTGTCCCCGCAGAACGAGCGGAGCTACGACCCCGAGGAGTACCCGCGCAGGCTGCGCATCTTCCTGGCCAACAAACGGCACATCGAGGAGCACAACGCCGGCAACCACAGCTTCCAGAGTAGGAGCTCCCACCCCGCCTGCCCTGCCGGCCCTGGGCGCCGCGCCTCGCTCAGCAAAGTGTCCCCTTTGTCCCCCTTCTAGTGGGCCTGAACCAGTTCTCGGATCTGACCTTTGCGGAGTTTAAAAAGCTCTACCTGTGGAGTGAGCCGCAGGTAAATGGGAAGGGAAGGAGGGTCCGGGTGAGCGGGGTTCTGCGGGGACTGGGGTGCACCCATGGCTGTGCTGCTGTGATCTGCTTGATAAGGTCACATCCTGTGCCATCAGTGCCAGGGTAAGAGCGAGGTGAGCCCTCTTCCTCACTCTCAGCTTTCAGCTGCCTCTGCCCTGCCTCTGGCTGAGCTGTCCCTTCTGCTGCCAGCTCCCTGAGCAGCTGGAGCACTGCGGGCTGGCTGTGCCCTCCGGGGCCTGGCTGTGCCCTCCGGGGTCTGGGTGTGCCCCCTGGGATCTGGCTGTGCCCTCCAGGGCTGGCCGGGGCTCCCTGCTGCAGTTCCCAGTGTGTGTGGGCTGCTCACCAGTCCCCACCCCAGGGAGGAGGGTGGCTGTCGGGATCCCCCAGGCTTGTAGCCCACCCTAGCCCTCCTTGCAGAACTGCTCAGCCACCAAGGGGAACTTCCTGCGCAGCTCTGGGCCGTATCCCGACTCTATCGACTGGAGGAAGAAGGGGAATTTCGTGACACCCGTGAAAAACCAGGTGAGGAGTGTGTGGAGTGCCCAGAGAGGGGCTGATGGCTGTGGCAAGGAGCAGTGCTGGGTGTCCCAGGGGAGCTCACCTGGCACTGCTCTGTGCCTGCCGTGTGCCCTGGGCAGGGGCTGAGCAGCAGCTGCCAGTGGGGACTGGAGGCTGTGCTCTCTGCCATGCCCTCTGCCCCAGCGTTTTGGGGAGGCTGGTGAGCCTGCAGCTCCTCCCAGAGCAGTTCCTCTCCTGTTCCTCACCTAGGGTGCCTGTGGGAGCTGCTGGACCTTTTCCACCACGGGCTGTTTGGAGTCTGCCATTGCCATTGCCTCGGGAAAGCTGCTCTCTCTGGTAAGGGATTTCCCGAGGCTTGGGCAGAGCCCTTTTGGGAACAGGATGGAGCCAGAGGGGCTGGAGGCTGCTGGGAGCAAGCATGGGCAAAGAAGCTGCAGGCAGCACACTGGGACATGCTGTTTTTTCAGCTCCCAGAGGCTTTATATTCCTGAAGAACTAGGAAGACAGTAGCCACTTACACAACTCAGAATAACTGAGGGTTGTGTGTGTTAAAAACAAACCTGACCTTTGGAAGACATCTCAGCCAGTCCTTCTGGGGGGAGAGGGGTTCCTGGCAGGCGTGAGGAGGAATGCCTCTGTCAGCCAGGGCCTCCCAGGCTGCTGGCTCCAGGTCTTCCTTCTCTGCCCCCCTGGGACATGGAGCCATTTCCAGGTGACTCCCAGTGGGTGAGCAGGCAGCTGCACGGGTACAGCAGGGCTGTGGTGGTTGTTACAGCCAGCTGCACAGATAAACCAACTCTCAGTTCCTGCTGTGCCGTTGCTTTTCGTGTCACTGAAACTGCCACAAGTGTGGGACAATCAGTGACTCAGAACCTTTCTCTGCAGGCGGAGCAGCAGTTGGTTGATTGTGCCCAGGCCTTCAACAACCATGGCTGCAGTGGGTAAGTCAGAGGGCATCTTACATCCTGTGCTGGACAGCCTTCCTCAAGATCTAGTGTCAGGGCCCTTCCACATAGTGGAATGGCTTTTGTCTTCTCTTGGCTGCAGCGTGTCAGGGGAAGCAGCTTTGGATTTGGTTGCTTATTTGAATTTCACTCTCTGTAGAAGTTAGGATGTGTCACTAAATCTCCAGTGTTTCCCAATCTCTGTTGTTCCTCATTTGTTAGTTTTTATCTGAGATGTTTTTCACGCAGCAGAGCTCTGATGGGCTCTGGGACAGCAAGGGGAGTCCTGGCTGTGGTTCTGCCCCTGGGTCACACGCGTCTCGTGGCACCGTGAAGAACCCACAGAAACTTCAGCTTCCCCTTGGGGAAGTTCCTCCTGGCTTTACTAGAGAAGGCAGAGAATAGAGCTTCAAGAGAAAGAAAACAACTTCTGTTTTCTGTGAGATAAAGGGTCCTAGAAGGGCACTTGGAGCTGAGCAAAGCCACTCTTGGTGCTTTTTATTTTTCTTGTGACCCCTCCTTGGGCGTTTCCACATCAGCACTCCCTGATCATCTCTCTTTTCTTCCCTCCTGAGATGTTCTTCTGGAAGGTGGCCAGGGAAGGGAGCAGCTGCTTGCTGGAGATGTGGGTCTCTCAGTGTTCCCCCAGCCAGGCTGGGTGGAGGGCACCAAAAAACACCTTTCAGCATGTGGGGCTGGTGCTGTGTGGGCAGCTGACCTCGCGCTGTCAGGGCTCCTGGTGCTCTTCTCCAGGGATGTGGGGAATGAGGTGTGACCATGCCAGGCAGCGTGGTGGGCCAGGCCAGCAATGCCAGGCAGGGATGGCTGGCAGGAACAGACTCTGGAGGCTCTGGGATGGACACTGCCCTTCCCTGTCTCCCTGGCTGGTGGGAGTGGTCTGCAGAGGGGGCAATGCTGATGGCTTCGCTCTGCAGAAGCTGCAGTGTTCCCATCCAAATTCATCATTGCATCCCAATGAATTGCCACCATCCTAACTGAGCTGTGTTGTCCTGCAGGGGCCTGCCGAGCCAAGCCTTTGAGTACATCCTGTACAACAAAGGGCTCATGGGGGAGGACAGTTACCCGTACAGGGCCAAGGTACTCCAGCACAGCCCCAGCCCCGTGGCATAGCAGGGCCTGGCACAGGCTCCAACAGCTCCTCTCTGTCCCCACAGAATGGCACCTGCAAGTTCCAGCCCGAGAAAGCCATTGCCTTTGTCAAGGATGTCATCAATATCACACAGGTGAGGCCCTGAGGGATGCATTTCCAAACTTCCAGGGCTGTGCCAAGAGAAGGTGCTGGGATGCCCAGGGTGTGCTGGGCTCAGCAGCTGGAGCTGCAGCCTGTGTGCTCCTGGAGAGACAGAGCTGCTGTGCACACTCCTGCTCTGCTGGAGCTGCAGCCTGTGTGCTCCTGGAGAGGCAGAGCTGCTGTGCACACTCCTGCTCTTGTGCTGTGCACACTCCTGCTCTGCTGGAGCTGCAGCCTGTGTGCTCCTGGAGAGACAGAGCTGCTGTGCACACTCCTGCTCTCCTGCACACCTTTTGGAAGGTGGCACCAAGGAGGTTCTGGAGCCAAAATCCAGGCCCTGGGTTCCTGCCTGCTTCCCACAGTGGGTGCACCTCCAGGCTGGGACAGAGTCCTGGTTCTTATCCTACAACTCAGCCAGGGTTATCCATGCCCCATGGCCTGGCTGCAGGAGCTGGGCTGGTCCCAGCACAGCCAGGAGAGGAGGGGTGACCCTGGATCCTCTCTTGCAGTACGATGAGGATGGCATGGTGGAAGCTGTGGGGAAGCACAACCCAGTGAGCTTTGCCTTTGAGGTGACGAGTGACTTCATGCACTACAGGAAAGGAGTGTATTCCAAGTGAGTGTGTGAAGCTCCTTTGGTGAGGTGGGGGCAAGGGGAGTGTGTAGGGCTGGAGTCACGTGTATCCCTGCACAGGGAACACTGCACTGCATTCTCACACTTCTTTTAAGTAGAAAATAGAAAAAGAAACAAAAGAGTAAACAGAGCCTTGATTGACCGGTTCCTGAGGGGATGGGAGTGCAGCACAGGGAGGAGGAGGGCTGCTTGCTAGCCTGGAGAACCTGTCCAGCCTGGAGACCAGACTGGTGGAATGAAGGTCAGCGAGTCAGGGAGCTTGGGACACTCTGCAGCTCCCCACAGGGCTGGGGTCTGTCCCAGGGCTGATCTGTGCCTGGGCTGGGACAGTGGCAGGGCCAGCCCAGCTGGGGCAGCTGAACACATCTGGTTGTTTTGGGTAACCCCAACCAGGGTGGATTTTCCACGGTGTCAGGGGAGCTCCCACAGTGCCAGAGCTCAGAGGGGTGGTGAGGAGTGTGGCTGCCCTCACACTGCCCTGCCCCTGAGCTGGCACCTCTGCAGGTTGTGCTTTTTGGAGGTTCCTGCAGCGCTGCTCTCCACAGGGCAGGTTCTGCAGCTCCCCAGACAGGGAGGGGGAACAGCAGAGAGAAAAACCAGCTTGGGATGTGAAGTGACCCAGCAAGGCTTGAGTGTGGGGCCAGGCCAGAAAGCCTCTTGGAAAGCTGATCAATGCACAAGGGAAAGATGAGAGCTGAGTGAGGCAGCACGGGTGAGACAGCCCAGCAAGGGGAAAGTGCCTGTTTGGAGAAAAACAAAAATACCCTGGGGTAATGAACCCTCAGGCAGGTAGAACTGCAGGGAAAATGCAAGGGAGAGTCTGAGCCTGAGGGATCTGCCCCAGGGAGCTCTCAGGAAGGAGCAGCTGCTGATTCCAGTGGCTTTGCTGGGCAAGAGCCAGTGATGCCAGAGGTGAGGGCCAGCCCTGGGCAGGTGTGAGCTGTGAGGGCAGGGACATGGCCAGAGGAACACTCCAGGAGCAGCTGTCCTGGGGATTTACAGTCTAAGGTGGATTTAAAGTCAAGAGTGCATGGAGTAATTGATGCTCCAGTGCTTTCAGCCCAGAGCAGCTGTTAACAGATGGAAAAAAAGAAACTCTGAGGTGGATTATTGATCTTTTCCTGTGCTGCAGTTTGGAAATGTTTAAAAATAGATGCTCTGGAGATGGGAGCATGTACCATGAGCTGTCTTGTTTCATACCACAGGCAGCAGCTCTCAGCAAGTGCAGTTTAAAGCTTGAAAATTTAGAGGAAACACATATTTAGACCCAAGAGCTTGCTGTTCCTGTGCAGGACATGGAACAGTGCCTTTGAATTTCAGGGCAGTACAAACCAGCACTGGGAGGCACTAAGAGCTGCTGGTTTCAGCTGGGAAAATTTCTTTGCACTGTAGCTCATCTTGGTGGGCCAGGAGCTCATAAGTCCATGGATTCCCAAACTCCAGATGTGGCTGGTAGTTTCAGAGTGGGCAAGCAGAGCAGTGTCTCCTTTCTGTGGCTCCTCCCTGCTCTCCACAGCTGGGAGCTGAGAGCATCCCACAGTTGTGTTTGCAGAGTGTGGTCAGCACTGCTGGCTGGATTAATCTGGCTAATTGGCTGCTGCTGACCCAGCCCGTGTGTGTTCTCCCCTCAGCCCACGCTGTGAGCACACCCCTGACAAGGTGAACCACGCCGTGCTGGCTGTGGGCTATGGGGAGCAGGATGGCATTCCCTACTGGATCGTCAAGAACTCCTGGGGCCGCCTCTGGGGCATGCAGGGGTAAGCTGCAGGGGCTGGGGACCCCTGAACACACCGCCAGGATGCTTGAGCAGCAGCCCTTGATTGTTTACATTCAGCTCTGTTTATCCAGTCTAAGGCTACCATTGATGCATTCTTTGACTGGTGCCTCTCTTGTCCACCTGTCCAGCATGCACCTTTCAGGAAATGGGATTGGTTACAGCTCATCCCTTCGTGGGCTCCCTTTATCTAACTCTTGCATTCTTGATATTCTGCTTCTCAGGCTCTTCCTTCTCAGTTCAGCACTGTTTGTTTCAGTAACCTTGATGAATTCCTGGGAGCTGGGATCACAATGACCAAAGATGGTCAGGCTGGTGCCCTTTGTGGCCTGAGCTGTTCAGATACACTGCTGCAGCCAGGGGCTCCTGCTGCCCACCACGCTCTGCCTGCACCTGGGGAAACACCCCACGAGCTGGGATCCCTCCCTGCCCCAGCCCCAGCCCCCCTCACGCTCTGCAGCTGGAATGTGGGAGCTGTCCCAGTGTGGGGGGTGACAGGGCTGTCCTGGGGTCCCTGTGGAGCAGAGCCTTGGATCAGAGGAGCTGCCCTGTTCCCCAGGGCTGGGTTCACCTGGCTGCTCTCTCCTGCTCACACACTGGGGGAGAGCAGCTTTGAGTTTCCAGCTTTACAGGTGTTTCCAGCTGCAGGTGGAATTCTTGGGAGTGAGAGCTAGTTCTCCTTCGGGGTGTGAGGGGGCAGCGAGTGGCATTGCCTGGAGGGCTGTTGGCAAGGAGAGCTGAGTGGGAAGGGACTTTAAAAAACCCATCCAGTGCCACCCCAGCCATGGCAGGGACACCTTCCACTGTCCCAGGCTGCTCCAAGCCCTGTCCACCCTGGCCTTGGGCACTGCCAGGGATCCAGGGGCAGCCACAGCTGCTCTGGGCACCCTGTGCCAGCCCTGCCCACCCTCACCTGCCAGGCTGGCTCTGCCACAGGAGAGAACACTCACTCACACCCCTTTCTCTCTCTTTTTCAGGTATTTCCTGATTGAACGAGGCAAGAACATGTGTGGTCTGGCTGCTTGTGCCTCCTACCCCGTTCCTCAGGTGTAGGACAGCTCAGGCTGGGGCTGGGGGACAGACAGGGCTGCAGTGACTGATGGGGTGGGATGAAGGCAGGAAGAGGTGCCACATCTGCCTGCAGGGAGCTGTGACTTGCTGCAAGGTGTGGCCTGCAGGCAGGCATTCACTGCAGGAAGGTGTGATCTGCAGGAAGGCGTTCCCTGCTGCAAGGCATTCACTGCAGGAAGGTGTTCCCTGCTGCAAGGTGTTCCCTGCAGAAAGGTGTGATCTGCAGGAAGGTGTTCCCTTACAGGAAGGTGTTCCCTGCAGGTACCTTGGCTTGCACACACCTCCTGCAGCAGCACAGCCTGAGCCTGCTCTCTCCAGCCACACCCTGCCAGGCTCCCTCCTCCTGCTGCTGTGCCCAGGTGTGCCCAGGTGTGCCCAAATCCACCGGGACACCCAGGGAGCAGCCAGGGCCACCCCAGCAGGGCGCTGGAAACCCCCCAGGTCCCAATTCAGGGCACACAGAGCTCCCCTCGTCCTCCGGGTGGCTTTTAATATTTTGCAATCACCAGGTGTAAATTTTAGCGATTTTTAAATTCTCTTTGAAGGCAATTTCCCTGTTCTTTAAAGGAAGGATCAGTGAGCGCTGTGATTTGTACACTTTTATCA
>VWYP01001862.1:56037-71264 GCA_013400435.1 Pycnonotus jocosus | reverse complement strand
TGCAGGGGCTTCACCTTCAAGAAGGCGCCGCGGGGCCTGGCGGTGCTGAGGGACAAGGATGTGAACACCTCGCTGGTCCTGCCCGCCCCGGCCCCGCCGGACGGGAAAGCGCCGGTGCGGGGCTGTGCTGCGCCCCGCAGCCCCGTTCCCCAGCCCGCCTGTGCCCCGCCCAAGGGCCCCGCGGCTCCCGGGGCGAGGGCAGCGAGCTCCGCTCCCGCCGGGAAATCTGGGCCCGGTTCCGCCGCCGGCCCCGTTATCACCATCGGCGATGAGTGGGATGACATCGACGACTTTGACCTGTCGGGAATCGAGAAGAAATTCTCTCGGCCGCCCCTCGTGTCCCCGAGGGGGCTGCGAGCCCCCCGCAAGGAGCCCCCGCGGCCGAGCCCCCGCCCGGCTCCTCCCGGCTCTCCCGAGGATGCGGCGGAGCAGGAGGGGCCCGGCGGCAGCGAGGGAGGACAGGCAGCGGCCGGGGACGAGCAGCGCCCGTGCTCGCAGCGCTCCGTGATCTGCCTCGAGGACTCGGCTCCGGGCAGCGGCAGCTCGGCGGGAGGACGCCTTGGGGAGTCACCGGCTGACCCGCCCCGGGATGCGGACAGCGCAGGTAACGCCTTGTGTCACCCGTGTGATGGCACAACACACGGGCAAAGTGTTGGGGGGTGTGAAGGTACCCTGAGCTGGAGCGTCTGTGCATACACCCAGAGGGCTGTCCCACAGAACTGCTCTATTTTAGACTCCTTACCTCCTGTGTTTTGAAACTTTGGACCTTTATTTGGGAAATCAGCATGTTTATGCAACTGAACAACATCAAAGAGTGTTCTGGGATACAGCCCTTACACTGAATGGTGAAAAGATTTGTGAACTGTATTTCTGTTCCTAATACTTTGTTGTCTTTTCCTTTCTCTGTGAAATTAAATTTAATAAGGTAATGATATTGACCTTTCTTTGTAGGATTTTTCTTTTAAGACACAATACGTGTCCATTTCTGCAATAGAAAGCTATTGCTGAGAAATAGACCTATTCAGTGTTTTAGTTCTGCCACGGACAGGTGACTGTAGGTTAAGCTGTATCACTCTTCCACTTAAATGAGAGTTTGTGGGGGTTGTCTGTCTATGTTTAATAAGAGGAGAAAAGGGTAAGTTGTATTCTTTAAAAGTCAGAAACTGTATCAAATGAGTGCTTCCAAGTCTGGCTGCTAATTTCCCCCCCTGTGGCAGGCTGAGTACCCAGCGTTCCCCAGCAATATCCGTGCACTTCTCTTGCAGCTGCTGGTGCTGAAGGGGGTCAGGAGCAGCAGGGGGCTGGGAACAGCCCCCCAAAACTGGATGAGGCCACCTGGCCGTTGGCAGGAGCTGAGCTGGAGGAGGATGACCTGGACATCATCCCTCCCTCCCCTGAGGAGGAGCTGCCTCCCTTCTCCCCCTCTATGCAAAGTGTCAGGTAAGCAGAGTTCAGTGCTGGAACCATCTGTCTGTTGCATGGTTAGAATAAAACACCAAAACCGACCCAAAACTCCTGCTTGTTAAAAAGGTACAAACTGAGTTGGTGTCTCTTTGCTGCTTGGCAGGTTGATGGTTGGCAGCTGCAATTAATGCTTTATCAGATACTGATTTTATGGCTGGTGTTTTAGGTGGCTTTCACTTCAGAAAAAAGCAGAGTTACTTTTGTAGTGGGATGGGAGAAAATTACTGGGGCAAGATTCCACACAGGATGAGGGACTGCTCAGCTCTTGGGTTCTGCCTGGCCCTTCAGCAGTTTGTTTACACACATCTTAAATCCCTCTGATCTAGGGTAATGCCTCAGTTTACAGGTACCTGTATTTTAATGGCTTTTTCTTTTGGTGTTAGCAGTGTTTTCAGAGACTCTCCCACTGGTGGAAGATGCACAGCTGGCAGCTCTGAGGCCAGGCAGGAGAAGGTTCCCACAACACATCCTGGGGGTGATCCCAGTACAGGGCATTCAGGTACACAAAATGCTTTGGAATTTCATAGCTCTGATTTTGGGGATAGTTTGCAGCTATTTATTATCCTGTGTAATCCAAGAACATTAACTGAGAGGTGGAGAATTAACATCTGTAGATAGAGAGTTGACATAAATAGTTGGATTAGAGACAGATAATGAAAGACAAGGGCAAAAATAGATTCATTGAGTTCCTGCACACAGAAACAGTTTCTTTATGCAAATAGACTAAAAATATACTGGAAATAAATTGTTTAGGCTGATTTACTGCAGTGCACTGCCCTCTGGGGGAGTGGTCTCTCTTGTGCTGAAGTGACTGTGCTGACCTCCCTCCCTGTGGCAGGTGAGGCCGTGCCCGTGTCCCCGCAGCTGTACAGGGTCATGGAGGCCATCTGTGAGCTGGTGGATGCCATCCCCCTGCAGGAGCTGCAGGCCCTGGGCTGTGCCAGAGCCCTGCTGCAGCACAGGGACCTCAGGTAGGCTGGAGCAGCTCCGTGTGGAGCAGGAGCTGCCTGCAGGTGTCCCCAGCACACCGGAGAACCAGGCAGGAGGGCTTTGAAAGGCTGGGAACGCTGGCTGAGGGAGGGAACAAAACACCCCAAACTGCTGCCAGAGGGGAGCACCCAGTGCCACAGCAGGATGAGGAGTGCCTGGCACCAGGTGTTTGTGCTCTGCACACCCAGGTGATGTGCTGTGACCTGGTGACCTGCCAGGTGTCCTCCTCAGCTCTGCTGCCACAGCCATTCAGTGGGTGGTGTCTCTCCTGTTGCTGATGGTGATTTCTCCTGATATCCCTGAACTTGTCATCTCCCAATGGAATTATTGCTGCCACAAGCTGCTGCTTCATCTCCTGTGTCATCTGAAGGCACAATACATGGACAAAGTGCTGGGATTAGGGATGTTGGGTACATTTTTCCTGGGCTGGGACTATGAGCTTCTGTCAATGTTCTCAGTACAACAATTTATTTTATTTCTCATTGCTGTAGTCAGACATAGTCTTTAGAAAGTACCTGAAAACATGATTTGGTTCAGTTGTACTTTTAACTCAGGTCGTGCCTCTAAGGATTTATTTTTTATATTCTACCTTGCCTGGATCTGTTCCTTACTTTTAGGAATTCTTTTATTTTATGTCTGTAGAGATGATGTCACAGTTCTGTCATTAGTTTCTTCTGGTGGTATTCTCTCTTCCCTAGATTTGTTTGAAATCATTTTCAAACATGGTGACTCAGAACACGATGGAACCACCATATGTTAAAATGTTTAATAGCAGTGAGACAAAACTGTTTAATGAATGTTGTAGAACCTGGTAAATCATTGCTTGTGACTAAATATTTTTTTTTCCTTCTTCCCTCCCTTGTCATCTCTCCCAGGAGAAAATTGCTGGCTAATTCTGTCAGTTTGAACCAAAATGGCATAGGCACCTCTTTTCCTGGAAGCTGGAAGCCTCCCATGGAGCAGGGCTCTCGTGTGTGTCCTGGTGCAGGTCCAGGTTCTGGCCCAAGCTGGAGCTTCAGTTCTGACAGAAACTCCCCCAAATTCACAAACCTCCCATCGGTGCTTTCTGTTCATTCCAGCAGCTTTTCTGCAAAAACAAATCAAACCTTGGACAGCCCTTGTGCATCAAAGCAGAGTGCCGAGGACATGCCCTGCCCAGGGAATGCAGAGCTGCCTTTTCCCAAGGGAGGTGGCAGGGAGGGAGCTTCCCTCAGGCTCAGCGACAGCAGCTGGGACCAAAGTCCGGGAAGCAGGAGTGGGAAGCAGCCGCTGACCAGCACAGCCCGGAGGGCTCCGAGCACAGCTCCCACTGCCGGCCCTGCAGGGAACAGCTTGGCTACAACCGACCTCGGCTTGGACCTGGAGCACTTTGACATCGATGACTTCGATGAGGACTGGGAGAGCTCGGTGCCTGCTGCAGCCCCCGGGGCACCGCCCACGCCTCTGTGCCAGCCTGGCAGGGAGGGGCCTCCTGCCAAATCCCTCCTGTCCAAGATCATGTCCAGAGCCCAAGGGTCAGCTGGGGGATCCACTCCTGCTGCTCCAAAGCCAGGCCTGCTGATGGCAACAAAGAGCCATCCAGGTGAATTATACTCCTGAGGGTTATTGGGTTTTTCCATTTTTAAATTCTTATTTACTGCTTTTTACATCTAAGACCAAGTAACCACTACAGATCACATCCATGCCTTTTGTTTCTGTGGAAGTTTCTTTTGATTCCTTTTTTGCAAAGTCATCTTGGGGTTTTTTTTCCTCCAAATGATGCCAAATTTGAATATTCTCTTCCTGTGCAGGTTTCAGGCTGCTGGAAGATGAAGCTGCTAAAATTGGAAATAGGGGTGTTACTATGTTTTAGTTAAATAATGATTCTGGAGTTTTTGATTCAAAGCTGTACAATGGTTTTCACTGCAGACTGTTCCAAAATGGGTTTGTGGAAGCAAACTCAGTCCCCCTGGGGCCCAGGGTTGATCAGTGTCATTTCAGGTTAATGTAGGGACAGGCTGGCAAAAGGGGAGCTGCAAATGAGAGTCACAGAGTGGTTTGGGGTGGAAGAGACCTTAAATCCCATCCAGTGCCACCTCCTGCCATGGCAGGGACACCTTCCACTGTCCCAGGTTGCTCCAAGCCTCATGACTTGTTCTAAATACATTTTTTTTTTGTCTCTCAGATCCAGTGGTTCATAACCCTGCACTGGAGCGTTTCAGGGGTATGAAGTTTCCCCATTCTGCAGAAATGATGAATATATTTCACAAGAAGTTTGGGTTGCACTGTTTCCGGACAAACCAGCTGGAGGCCATCAATGCTGCTCTGCTGGGGGAGGATTGTTTCATCCTCATGCCCACAGGTACGGGCCCCCACAGCACAGGGTACAGACTGCAGCCCCTTTTGCAAGCTTTGGGACATGCTTTCCTCTCCCCCTGTGCCTTTGTGCTGCTGGAATTCTGTGACTGCAGGATTTCAGGAGTATTGTTGCACTGGGGTGTTTGGAGTGAGGGGATTGAATTTGTGCCTTCCTTAATAATTCCCACAGTAACTCTTCCTTACCCTACAGGTGTCACTTTGTGGCAGGCATTGGTAGAAATGTGTTGTTTCCAAAAGTGCTGTGAAATGGGAAATGAGAAACAGGTCTCCATCCCTTTTGTCTTGGTCTCAAACGCTTGCTGTGTTGTGTCTCATGCTCACAGGAGGTGGGAAGAGCTTGTGCTACCAGTTACCAGCCTGTGTCTCTGCCGGGGTCACTATTGTTATTTCCCCTCTGAGGTCACTGATCATCGATCAGGTCCAGAAGCTGAAGACTTTAGATGTAAGTTCCAGCAGCTTTATTGAGTGAAACTGCAGGTAACTGGATTAGAAATCTGAAATTTTACAGCAAGTCTTGTGTCTCCCGAATATAAACTGCATAAATTGATTAGATGGACACTGTGAACAGCACAGGAAGTTGCCTGGGAAGAGCTAAATTGGATGAACTCAAATATCTTGGCAGTGTGACCACGGGATTTATTGCTGCTCCTTGTGTTGGGTGTTAGAGCTGTGCTTTCAGAGCAGGTGCTGGTTCTGAGATCCTGAGGATTGTAATCACTCACCTACACAGGAGCCTGACTCTGCAGTGGAAATGAAACCTAGGAGTTCCTGAGTTAGGGGGGTTCTGGAGGTGCTAAACCTCCTTGGAAACACGATACATGGAGCAGAAATGCTTGTGCAGGAGATCACAGGATCCCAGAATGGTTTGGGTTGGAAGGAATCTTAAAGTTCATCTTGTTTCACCCCTCACCGTGGGCAGGGACACCTTCCCCTAGCCCAGGGTGCTCAGATATGTGTTCCCAAAGATGTGTTCCCAAAGATGTGTTCCCAGATGTGTGTTCTCAAGGCTGACTGCTTAGGAACTGGTTTGTAATGAGAGGTAGGGCTACATTTGGAGGTTCTTCTGTTTAGCATGTAATAAAACTCAATATATGTATTTATAATTTTTCAATATAGATTGCTGCAACATACCTGACTGGTGACAGAACAGATGCTGATGCCTCAAAAATCTACATGCAGCTGTCAAAAAAAGACCCTGTCATAAAGCTGCTGTATGTCACCCCCGAGAAGGTCTGTACTTCATCTTGTAAAAGCACAGGGGCTACGAGGTGGGGATTGCTGTGAGGTGCTAAAAAACTGCACTCAGAGCAGGCTTCTGGGGAAAAAAATGCTAGGTTTTAAATAACCCATTAAGAATCTATATGGATGTAACTAATTTCAATTAGTAATTATCCAAGAATAAGAGCTGAGTATGTCTGTAAAATGTAAATTCCTAAAACAAGCACCTATGCCCAGCTATTTCAATCTGTGTTGATACACATTACTGTTAATCACTGTCCAGTAGCTACTAGATCCAGACTGCTCTGAATAGGGTAATAAAGGGAAAATAAAGCATTGTCAGGGTGATAGGAGATTGTCAGAGCTTGCCTTGGGCTGCATTATATGTTACCTTAAAAATATGTTACTGCACATGAGCTTTGTAAGGGGAGGCTGGTTAGTGTGTTGGTTGTGTTTCTCTCTTCAGCACTATTTTTTCCTTTGTTTCCTGACATAATTCATTTAAATTTACTGAAATTTCCTCAGAATGAGGGGCCTTGGGGTAGGTGATCCCAGAACCTGGTGGGAATCCTGCACGCAGCTGACCGGCACCATCTCTGTGCCTGGAAGGCTCAGCTGTGCAGTGCAGGGTGATTCTGCAGCCTAGGACAGCTGTTTCTGTATCCTCAGCCAGGCCAGCTGGCACTTTTAGCCCGGGTATTTTTGTTCCCATTGCCTCTGGTGCTGTGTCCCAGGTGTGTGCCAGCAGCCGGCTGATGTCCGCCCTGGAGAACCTCTACGACAGGAAACTCCTGGCACGTTTTGTCATTGACGAGGCCCACTGTGTCAGCCAGGTAAAAACCTCCACGTGTTTGCAGGAATGCCAAAAGACTCTGTGGGAGCACTCTGCCCTGTCTTACTTAAATTGTGGTTTTCAACCAGTGGGGCCACGACTTCCGACAAGACTACAAGCGCCTGAACATGCTCCGCAGGAAGTTCCGCTCCGTGCCCATGATGGCCCTCACTGCCACGGCCAACCCCCGTGTGCAGAAGGACATCCTCAACCAGCTCGAGATGCTCAAACCACAAGTGTGAGTGCCTCAGCAGGCTTCTGAAACAGTCTGGGTGTGCCACAGAAGTTTGGTGTGGAAACCTTAGTGAAGTAAAAAAGGCATCGCAGGCCCATCTGAAATCCTTGTGTAGCTGTGGCTGATGAAAAGAAATTAAATGCATGCATGGAATTTAATAGGAGGTAGATAAAAAATATTAACATGAGAAACAAAAAACTTGCCAAGCCCTTCTTTGCATGATTAACACAATATAACGGGCAATATATATAACACATTATGTTTATCACAACATAACTATACCCATAAGGCTGACAAGCACCATGAACTGTCACATTTCAGGTTTACAATGAGCTTCAACAGGCACAACTTGAAATATGATGTGCTGCCCAAGAAGCCAAAGAAGGTGGCAATGGATTGCTTGGAATGGATTAAAAAATATCACCCCCGTGAGTACTGAGCAGCATGGTGCCCACAGGCCTTTTCATGAAGCACTTCTCAAGGCAGTAAAAAAGCTTTTATAATGCTGTAATAATGATATATTTACCAGAAAAGCAAGATGGAGGTAAAGTGATGTTATTGAAAATGGGAATCAGATTTATGTGCATTCTAAAGTTGAGAATTTAAGTTGAGATGGAAAAGTAAATTATGGTGATGCTCTTGAATAACCCTTCTGGAGCCTGCCAGAGCTTTTGGGATCATGTCTTCAGAGCATGAAGGTCATCCAATATCTTAATTGTTTAATTGTGTTGATCTGCTTATCTGTAGTTCCCCTTGAAGCTATCTTCAGAGATTCCCATCTTTCTAGGCTCACTTTGGCATCCTGCAGCTCCTGCTGCTGGAACTGGTTTACACCAGGCTCCCTCAGAGCTTCTCCCATGCTGTACTCTCAGAGAGCATTTACTGAACTGCTCTAACTCTTGAATTATATAGGTATTGTTCATGTAGTCTAAATCCTAAGATTGCACAATACTGATGAGGAAAACATTTCTTTATTCCACCTCACCAGAAGCACAAAGAGACTGTGTAGGAAAAACTGTCAGGGCTGATATTAATAAATTCTGTAGTGAAGCAGTTATATCTTTACTCTTATCTTTAATTCCAATTGGGAGAGGTCAGTATCTGCTTGGCAGGTTGAGTGGGGAAAGGAAATAAAGCTGTATTGTAGTTCAGATTTCTTTTCCCATCTGTTTGCAGATGACTCTGGGATAATCTATTGCCTTTCCCGGCACGAGTGTGACACCACAGCAGCCATCCTGCAGAAGGAGGGGCTGGCTGCCCTGGCCTACCACGCCGGCCTCACCGACTCCAACAGGGATCTCGTGCAGCAGAAGTGGGTTAATCAGGAGGGATGCCAGGTGAGGAAAAACCGGGAGGGAAAGGCAAGAAAAACTGGGCACTTTGATCCCTCTTGGCCTGGGAAATGATAGGGAAGTTGTGCAGTGTTATCTCCAAATGTCTGCAGTATTGAATAACTGATCCCAACAGACCTGCTGGGACACATTGTGAATAAAAGATTGTAGCACTATGTCGAGGTGTGCTACTCCAGCAGGGAGGGCCTGAGCAGTGCAGGGCTTCAGGAACAACTCCTGGCATGCTCCTGTGCAGAGTCTGGAATTTGGGGGTTTTCCTGTGTCTGCAGTGGCTCCTCTGACAGGAGGGGAGGTTGTTGCTGTTCTGTATTTGTTCTGCACCGTTACAACTGAAATTCTGGGTCCTTCAGGTTTCCTAATCCAGGTCACTCATCTGCTTTCCATGCAGTGTTGCAGGAGTAATTTCCATAATGTGAACATGATAATCTCCTTCCCAGGTGATCTGTGCAACGATTGCCTTTGGAATGGGCATTGACAAGCCCGACGTGCGCTACGTTATCCACGCGTCCCTTCCCAAATCCATCGAAGGTTACTACCAGGAGTCTGGCAGAGCTGGCAGGGATGGAGAGATGTCCCACTGCCTGCTCTTCTACAGCTACAGTGATGTGACCAGGCTGAGAAGGCTCATCCTGAGTGAGTTCTCCTCTGGGAGCTTGGAGGTGACATTACAGCAGTCACATTATCGCCGGTGTCATTTAGCCTGTGTTATTTCTCTTTTACAAGTGCCGTGGATGGTTCAGTATTGCAGCGAGGGGAGAACTGGGAATCCTTACCTGTGTGGTTTTCATTCAGATGGCAGGAGCAGGATTTTTGTCACTTGTACTTAATTTTAGTCAAAACCACTTTGCTTCACAGAATCATGGAATTGTTAAGGTTGGAAAAACCTTTAAGATCATCAAATCTATCTGTCAGACCAACTCCAACCCCTGTTCACCACTAAAACACGTCATCAAGTGCCACATCCACATATTTTTTGAGTACTTCCAAGCATAGTCACTCCACTCACGGCATCCTGTGCCAGGGCTTTGCTACCCTTTCTGTGAAGAAGCTGGTCTTGATAGCTAATCTAAACCTCTCTTGACACAACGTGAGGCTGCTTCCTCTCATCCTGTCACACATACCCTTCTCTTGACTTTTGTCATTCTAGGTTTATTTCCCTTCTCCAGTTCTTTAAAACTTCAGAGATAAAATCTGTCCTACATCTGTTCTGTACTAACCCACTCATCTTTTCTTTAGCAAAGCCAGTGTTGCAGGTTTTTTAAGCAAAGTGAACATTGCAGGTTTTTTAAGCAAAGTGAATATTGCGGGTTCTGTAAGCAAAACCAATTTTTTCACAGTCTATGAAAACGCAGAGGTGAAGCTTTAACAAACCCTGTTGCTTGTTTTTGCTGTGTTTCAGTGGAGAAGGATGGGAACAGCCACACGAGGCAGACCCACTTCAACAACCTGTACAGCATGGTGCACTACTGTGAGAACGTGGTCGAGTGCCGCCGCGTGCAGCTGCTTGCCTACTTTGGGGAAACCAACTTCAACCCCACCTTCTGCAAAGATCACCCAGAAGTGATTTGTGACAACTGCAGTAGAAAGAAGGTAAAACCCCACAGTTGTATTTGCAGTGGTGTTAAACTGAATTTGTATTTAGTTGCATCAAACAGTGGTTACACAACCTTTGGGAAGGCAAATAGAGAAAAGGAATAAAAGTCCTATATTTTTGTGATGCTTCCAGGTATTTTCAGGGTTTAACCATGGACTCATGATGGTCCTGTTCCTGTCAGAGACATAAGAATGTTCCTTGTAGGAGGCAGGAGCTTAGATCCACTGCAATGACTGTGGGGAAATCCTTTCAGCTCCTGCCCTGGTGTTGTTAGGGCAGCTTTGTGCTGCCAGAGCAGCATGACGGCCACATCAGGTGTGCACTGCTGAAGGTGCTCCAGACATTTGGGGTTATGCAAACTTAGTGGCAGCAGCGGGAGCAGAAGGGAAGGCAGCTGTGGAGGACAACAGGGAAGAGATCCTGATCAGTTTTGTACCTGTGGATATTGTTTCTCAGCTCTGTGTTTGAAGCATTCTCTTAAATAGCTGTGACTAGGACCAAATCTGACCAAGATAATGCATATTCAGTCTCATTTTAATGCTCTTTAGAAGGGTAAGTTCTAGAGCGTGACAGGATAATTACAAGAATGCTTTCCAAATGATTTACCTTGATTCCCAGTATTCACCCAGCAATCTTGCGCCTCACTCCACACAAATAACCCCAGGGAGATTATGTACAGTCAGTTGGAATGGTTTTGTATTATCACATCCAGAATCCCTGTGACTTTATCACTGCAGGTTACTAACTAGGAAAATCACGGTTTCTTTATTTGGAGCAAACTCAATTCTCACAACTGAGAAAAGCTCAATAATGAAAACTGAGGTTATCAGTAACAGCTTGGATTAAGGCAGAAACACGTAATGGCTTGTCCTAATCAGGTCTGATTTGACAGGATTATAAATCAAGGAATGTGACTGAGGATGTGAAGAGCATTGTGCGGTTTGTGCGCGAGCACTGCGGCCACGGGGGGCGGGTGAACGGCAAGAGGAATCCGGGCTCTGGCAGGTACACCCTCAACATGATGGTGGACATTTTCCTAGGTGAGTCTGATCTCCCAGAAACTCCTGAATGACCTGGTGCACAAATCCCCAGCCAGGAATCAAGAGGGTTGTGCAATGCCAGCAGGTATTTTAAAAAACGGCGTCTTTTACAAAGTTAATCTTCCCTAGAATCTCTTGGTGGTAAGCGATCCAAAATAAATGAAACCGAAGATTTAATCCATTTCAGGTTGCTATAGTGATAATATTGGTTTTCCAGTGTTTTTTGAATGTGAATAGACTGCCTTGGGAATCTCCCACAGGCTGTAGATGCATGTGTACATGGGCTTTGTGAGCACAGGCTCATCCTGTGCTTTCTGTTGCACAGGTTCAACGAGTGCCAAGATTCAGTCTGGAATATTTGGGAAGGGGGCTGCCTATTCCAGGCACAATGCTGAAAGGCTGTTTAGAAAACTGGTCCTGGACAAGATCCTGGATGAGGATTTGTACATCACAGCTAATGACCAGGCAGTGGCATATGTCATTCTGGGAGAGAGGGCTCAGGCTGTGCTGGATGGGTCACTCCAGGTGTGTAACTATTTTGTTTCTTCAAGGCTTTGTTTTAAGGAAGGTGCTGCAGTTTTCCTTTAGTGTATCCCCTCGAGTAGCTTAAACACAGTTTGCCTCCAGCTGAATTAATGTCTGGTACATGCAAAAAACAGAACCCAAGACATGTGATTCCTAGCCCAATATTCCAGTAATAATGTTTTGGGGCAAAAAGTGAGTTTGAGAGGCTTGGAGAGGTTTAAATCTTTCTCTTCTTCCCACCCATCTGATTCCTGCTGGACAGTGAAGGAAAGTCCTGACTCCCACAGAAAGATGGCCAAGAAGAGAAAGGACCAGCACTCCCTTCTTCTTCTCCTACTCTATTTTTTCCTAGTCATTGGTGGGATCTGAGGGAATAGGCACTTCATGAATGTCATGGAACAGACCTGGAGCCAACATTTCCTCTGCATTAGTGCTGTGTTTGGAGCAGGACAGAGCCCTCAGCATGACCTCTGAAGCCAGCTGGAAGTGGGCTCTTTTTCCTCTCTTTAAACTCTGCCAGCTCTTTGTAGAAGAAATTTGGACGTGGTTGAGTAGCCTGTAAAAATGATTTAAAAATGTATATTGGGTAAACAGCATTTTTTGGTCCCTCAAAGGATACTCTGTTTGCTGTGCTGAGTTCCTGCATTACCAGTCAGGGTGTGCAGGAATTCCGTGGCAGGAGTTACGGATGGCTCCTCTCAACAGGTGGAGTTCCACGAGACAGAGAGTGCCAGTGCCATCAGAAGGCAAAGGGCTTCCATGGCAAAGATGTCCCAGCGGGAAGAGTTGGTTAAACAGTGCCTCAATGAACTTACAGACACCTGCAAAACCCTGGGCAAAGTCTTTGATGTGCATTACTTCAATATTTTCAGTACTTCCACCCTAAAGAAAATAGCAGGTAAGGTCAGGTTTCTCAGAAGTCCTTTGGGGCTTCTGCATAGAGGGGCACACAAAGGAATTAGTTTCCTTCAGAGTATCTTATAAAAAGTTATTTGTTTGCCATGTCTGAGGGGTACTTTGTTGTGTTACAGAAACCTTGTCCTCAGACATGGAGGTGTTGCTGCAGATTGATGGTGTCACAGAAGACAAACTGGAGAAATACGGTGCAGAAATAATTAAAGTGATGGATAAGTACTCAGAATGCTCCATCCCAGGTATGCTTTCTACCTCAACATGTACTCCCTGTTCAGAGCCTTTCTCTCCTCCTCTAGCAGATGTTTGATTCAAAAGTTACCATGATTTAATCACAAATAATTCCTAAAGGGAGCAATCACTTACAGAACACATCAAAGTCTTTCTACCTTCCCACTAGCTAAATTCAGGGTATCTCCAAAAGCCTGGGGCTGGGGCAGTGCAGAGGAGGTGAGAAAGAACCTGGACAGATGTTTTGATCCCCCCAGTGTGTTCTGGTGACTGACTGGTCTGGGTGATACCTTGCCTGAGTTAGTTTTCCCTCTCTGCTGTGTGTAGAAGATGCTGCCTGCCCAGGTGCAGACACAGCCATGGGGAGCCCTGGCTCTCTGGGCAGCGATGGAGAAGCAGAGGAGGCAGGCACAACCTCCAGCTACTTTGGCAATAACACAAACCAGAGGAGGAAAAGGAAGCGGGCACCAAACTCCAGGGACTCCAAGAGGAAGAAGACAAGTGGTGGTGGCAGCCAGCAGTTCCACCCCAGAGGGTACGTGCCTGGGGTCACTTGTCACTTCTCTTTGTAGAGTGATCATCCCAGAGCTGCAGTTATCCCCCTGCAGTTTTTTCAGTATGGGTTTAAATAATGGTGTTAAAATTATCCAGGTGCCTGGTCAGAACTGCCCTGCCGTGCTTTTCTGCATATTTGGTTTAAAAAGCTGGTGAGGAAGGATGTTTAACAGTTGTCTTCACACTTGACTGCCCCAGGCTAAGCAGGGAACACTACATTTCAGTAGTTCAGCATTAGCAGGGTGACCAGGTTCCTTGCTTGAAATCATAAAGACCTCTAAAAACTTTGAACTTTTGATGGAGTATTTGAACTTCATCCCCTTGTTAATTCAGATTCTCTTTCTGATTGTATCATGCAAGGCAACACCTGCATCTGCTGTTGGTTGGCCTTGAGTTTCTAGGGCAGATCTGCCACTTCCCCAGGATTTCTCCTTCCCTGCCTAATTTTTCATCATTCTGCTCTCTGGTTTTTGTAGCAAATGGTTTTCCCAGCCCAGCAGGTTTTGTGCCACCCTTGGCACTTTCCCATCTACTGGAATATCTGTCATTAGCTGCTGCTGCCTCTGAGGTGTCACTTGCTGTTGCTGCTCACCCTTGGGTACATCCCAAAGCAACAGCTGTACTGTTTGCATTTCAGAGGTCGTTTTGCAGCCATGTGTGTTTAAAAAAAAAACTTTACAAAATGAGTGTGTAGTCCTCTAGAAAATGCAGTGGTGGTGCCTGTGTGAGCAGGCTGGGGCAGAGCCCAGGGTGGGTGACACAGGTGTCTCACACACACCTTCACTCTGATTTTTGCAGTGGCTACAAGAGGTACAGAAGGACCAAGAAGCTGCCAAGCTCAAAGGCTCCAGCTTCCTCCGGTGCCAGCTCTGTGTCCCACAGCGTTGGTGGCATGCAGGGAGCTGCTGCGAAGCTGGCCATGATGGCACTGCCCAAACCCAAATCCAGGACCTTCCTTCAGCCTTCATATTCCATATTTTAACTGGGAAACACAATTACTGGATGAATTTCCCCAAGATGGAATCACTGTTTATTAAATTTTTGTTTCATTTGCTGCTGCTGAACCTTCTGGGACTTGTGTATTTGTCGAGTACAAAAGCTCGGATTAAATAAATATTTTTTTACTTGTCAGTTTATTTGGGTCTTTCTACTCGTGAGTGGCTCTAGAGGCTCTCTGCTGTTGGTGACACTCCTCCCCGTGATCCTGCTCCACAGCTCCCTCAGGGACACGATCAGGAGCACAAATGCCGGGGGCTGCGTGTTTCCAAAGCTGTGCGTGCCTCTCCTTGCTTGCTCCTGCCTCAGTGCTCCAGAGCTGGAGAGCCGGGCTGCTCCTCTGGAACGGACAGGTAGGGAAGGAAAAAGGTAATGCATGTTTTTAACTTTCCCCTTTGATTCCCCACATCGTGGAACTGGGAGTGCCTAACTCTGCTCTGGGTGTGGGGTTTTTTCAGATATTATTTTTTTTTCTTTTTGAGCCGTGATCTTGTCACGGCCCTTGGCGCGGGCTGTGAGGGGCGGCTGTGCCGCAGGGCAGGGCAGGGCAGGACGGGATTTCAGGGCAGCCGTGGATTTCATCCGCTCTTCCTGGGCAACGAGTCCGCATGGCTGGGGCTGGGAGCAGCCTTAAGGCTCATCCCGTTCCACCACCAGCCATGGCAGGGACACTTTCCCCCATCCCAGGCTGCTCCAAGCCTCATTCAACCTGGCCTTGAGCACTGCCAGGGATCCAGGGGCAGCCCCAGCTGGTCTGGGCACCCTGTGCCAGGGCCTGACCCCCTCAGCGGGAGGAATTTCGCGCTATGCCAGCCATGCCTGCCCTGCGGCAGCGGCAGCGGGAGTGCGGGCGGTGCCGGCGCTGAGGGCGCTGAGGGCTCTGAGGGCGCTGAGGGCGGGCCCCGCCCCCGTGCGCGCGGGAAGC
>VWYP01001862.1:45455-55602 GCA_013400435.1 Pycnonotus jocosus | reverse complement strand
CCCAGAGCCCGAGAGCCGCCCCAGAGCCCCCTCGGGCTCCCCGCCCGGCCCCAGCTCGGCTGCCCGCGGCCAGGACGGGCTGTGGGATGCGGACAGCGACGGCAGCGACGGGGGAGACGCGGCTCCGGTGAGTACCCGGCCCCCGGTTATTATACTTATAAAAGTAAAGCTTTTAAGTGTTTTCCTTCTGTACGTAGGTTTTTTTTTTTCTCCCTCTTTTTAACCTCTGGCTGGCTGTGTCCCACTTCATTTTACACTTTCCCTGAAGTTTAAAGTTCTTTATTGAGTTTCGTTATTATTGTTTTCATTATTAAAAATATTGATACAGTTCTCTTCATAGAGTTAATGCCAGAGAAAGTTTTGTAAAGCAAGCTAGACCTGTATGGACAAATTTTGGTGTTGATACGTGACTACCCTAATTTGTATGGTCTTATGTTTGTTAATATCAAAATATATCAAACCACTTAAAATAATTTAAATTAATAATTTAAAAATAATTAAAATAGTTTAGAGAGTCACTTCCCTGAGCCTGGGACCTCTCTTGCAGTCATGTAACTGTATGATGGCGAGTAACTGGCTTTTCTTTCTGTAGGATGGATACTCCCACCTATCAGCCTACGAAAGGAAAAGACTAAAGAACATTACAGAAAATGCTAAATTCTTTGCTGCTCTAAAGCTGCATGAGGTTTGTATAAGGTCTAAATAGCATCAAAGTGCTCTTTCCAAATGTCATAATTGCATTGTCATCCCTCCTGGTGTAAAACCCTTTCCTCACTGGGGCAGCTGTATATGAGGAAAGCCATGAAAATGACAGAATCCTGGAATGTTTGGAAAGGACCTTAAAGCCCCTCTTGTTCCACCTCCTGCCATGGGCAGGGACACCTTCCACAGACCAGGGTGCTTCAAGCCCCATCCAGCCTGGCCTGGAACACTTGTAGGGGTGGGGCAACCACAGTTTATTATAAATAATTGCAGCAAGCTTATTGCTGCTTTGAGTTAATTGTATTTTATACAGGTTGATACTTTATGCTCATTATCTACAATTAATTTCTTTTTTTCTCTTTAAGTCAGCTGCAAGACTTAACCAACTTACAACTAAAAGGCAGTCTCATGTCACTAAAAGGTACAGTAACAGTAGATGAGATTTATATCCCCGATTCTTCATTGTGGGATGAAAACAAATGTTGGGAAAAGGTGGGGGGAAAAAAGAGAGGGCATGACCAAGGTGCAAGGGAGAGGATAACCAGTAAATATGGAGGAGAAGGCACTGGCCGTGCCAAAGCAGTGCCAGCTTGAGCAGAAAATGAGCTGAAGCCCAAATAAAGAGTAAGCTGTGTGATGGGAGAAGGTGGGAAAGGCTGGCTTGGTGAGTGAATGGCTGGTGGGTAATGGATGAGGAGAGCTGGGAAGGATGGGAAGCAGCCCGGGTGGGATGCATCCCAGGGACAGCAGAGGGGTGGCACCTGTGTGTGCCCTGGGAAAAGCAGCCCATGCCTCCTGGCTGATGTCAGTCTGTGTCCCTGCTGTGCCCTTGGCTCTGCTCTGTAACTGGGGTGCTCTCGTCGTTCCAGAGCCAAGCCCAAAAAGGTGGAGGATGAGCCGGCCCGGCGGCGATCCATGCGCCTGCTCAGGGTGGAGCCAGTGGAGATTCCCTTGCTGGAGACGTTTTCCCCGGCAGTGGCAGAGGAATATGTGAGATGGGGAAGGGCTGCAGGAGGGGTGGGTGCACAGCAGCTTTGTGGAACCACTGCTGGTGACACTGCTGGGTGGCACTGGGCATTGCAGAGCCTGAGGCGTTTGGGTGGTGGTGACACAGGGACGGGAAGGAAGGGTCAGTTCTGTCACCCTGAGGAGGTGCCATGGTCTCACCAGAGCCAGGCAGTGCTCTGTGGCCCAGGCTGATGACATGGAGCAGTTAGGGATCCACAGAAGGGTCCTGAGATAAAACATTCCACATCAACAGCCCATGGAGCTGAGCAGCCTTAAATCCAAGGGTTTATTACTCTGGTTTTTATTTCACTGTAACTTCTGACCTGGTTTGATTTTCCTGGGTAATATTTACCATCTCTTTGAAGAGGTGATGGAGCAACAAGTTAAATGTGTGTTGTTCTGAGAGATGGGAATTTAAATCTTCCATGGAGCTGTAGAATGGATTTGAATCCATAATAAAGGTCTTGCTGGAGTATCAGGAGAGGAAGAAACCCAGGGAGGCAGTTTGTCTGTGCTGCCAGTGGAATTCTCTTTATCGTTTTAATAAGGTTATGATGTCCCCTTCTGTTTTTAATGTTTATTTCCTGTCCTATTGTAGGCGTGGTCTCAGAATGTCTGAGAACTTAGGGGGAAGTGTGGGGAAAGTACAGATTCACCTTGTTTGTGGTTTTAGTTGGTTTGAGTTACAAAAATTGCCAATGTCATCCCAGCCTCAGGTTCCAGTTGGACCTTTGCCCATGGTTCCAGAGGATCAGGCAGAAAACAGTAAATTAAGGACAGAGGCCTTACTGAGCACGTGGATGAGGATAAGTGAGGTATTATTGGTTTAATTAGTTATTTTTAGATAATGTAATTTCACTTGGGCTCTGATTTTGATGAAATATCTCGTTTCTATCTGTAGCTGAAAGCAGAAGATGCTGACAAGGGCACACCTGACATAAAGAGGTAACGTGAAAACAGCAACCAAAACTGGGGATTGTCTGGCCCCCCTTCCTTCCCTAAGGAACGTTTTGGTGATGGTTGTGATTCTCCAGGTACCAGGAGAGCCTGAGCAGCATGGTGCTGAGCGAGGAGAACGTCAGGAAGGTGGTGAAAGCCCGGGTGTGTTCCATGGCCATCCACCCTTCCGAAAGCACCATCCTTGTGGCAGCTGGAGACAAGTGGGGGCACATTGGCCTCTGGAATGTGGTGAGTGCTTGATGTGGGTCAGGACAGCTGCAGGTGGGGCACAGCCTGGGGTGGCATTTTATCAGGCTCATGAGAGTCTTTTATGTTTTTTGCATTCTTAGGGCTGTGCCCTTGTGGTTGTCAAAGAGTGATCGTCAAATTTAGAGTTGCTAGAATGGCTTTCCTTTTTGCTTTTCCTTGTTTTTTTCCTGAAGTTTGAGAGCAGAGTCATCTTTGTGGGATGAACCAGAACTTGGTCCAAAATGACCTGTTCAGTTTATTTTTAAATAACAAAATGATGCAAAATTTAGAAGAGAAGGCACAGGAGGTCCTGCTTTCATGCAGTTTGGGTCACTGATTCAGCCTGAGCTCTCAGTAAGCCAGTGTGTCCATATTTTGATGTGGGAGCAGAAACCAGCTGTGGGTGAAAATGAGCCAGGTGCTGCTGTCCAGATCCAGGGCTGGTGGCTGCAGTGGCACTAATTGCAGCAGGAGGTTGCAGTTTTTCATAATTAGGGACCAGAAGCAGTCTCACTGTCCATATTACCTGTGCTGATGTGCCCTCTCACCCAGCACCTTCTGCCTCCTCCAAAAAACATTCAGAAGCCAGAGATTTGGCTTTAAGAGTTGTAGTCATTAACAGAAATAACTACAGTGATCAGCACCTGTGTCTGTGGGATCTGTCCTTTTGCAGAGCTGCGGGACCGAGGAAGGAGCCCACATCTTCATCCCCCACAGCTTCCAGGTCCACTGCATGCACTTCTCTCCCTGCAACCCTGCTCACTTGCTGTCCCTCAGCAATGACACTCTGCGCTGCGGCGATGTCACCAAGGCTGTCTTTGATGAGGTGAGGCACTGCTGGGAAGGTTTGGTCTGTTTGTACCATGTCATTATTTGGTTGTTTTATTAACAAGAAAGTTCAGGTTCTATTTCCACAAGGACACGCGAATCAACCTGTAATTAACATCACACAAACAGGGAGATGTTTCCTACTCACCAAAACCCAGTGACAGCCTGGGTTCTCCCAGTTTCCAAGTTTATATTTCTGCATGTGATTAAAGTTTCTGGAGTGCTGGAGAAGGCAAAGACCCTTAATCCTCGCTCAGTGTGTGCTCAGGGCCAGCAGCCCTTTGACTGCTGGAGCACAGAGGTGACAGTGCCTTGTAGGAGCTCTAACAGGGAATTTGGAGTGTGCTGTTACTGGTCTGGTCTAGATGGTTAATTATCTCCTAATTATTTCCCCTGTGGAAAGCATCCCTGTTTCACAGAGGGGTTACCTGCATGGCTGGGTGAGGCTGTCACACAGGCTGCGTGGTTTTTAGTGAATTAAAAAGGGAAAGGATGAAACCCATAGCCCAGGGAGTGCTTGGGTGTTGGAACAACTGTTCCTTTAGTTTTGGTGACATTTAACCTTCCCTGGGCTCAGATCTGCAGGACTGAGGACAGCTTCTCCTGCTTCGACTTCCTGGAGGAGAATGCCTGCACTGCCATCGTGTCTCAGTGGGACGGGGACGTGGCTGTCGTGGACAGACGGACACCAGGGCTGTCCTCAGAGCTCTCTGCAGACCTTGGCTTCACCAGGACACGGACAGTCCACGTGCACCCCTTGAACAGACACTATTTCCTGGCTGCTGGCTCTGTGTACGTAGCCCATGTTGAACTGCTTGTTTCTTCAGTGGCAGAGCTGGGGCTGAGGAGGTTCTCAGCCTCAATGTACAGTCAAAGCTGTCTTGCTCCTCTTAGAAAATAAGTGTTCAGTCCTTAGCAGGATTTAAGGTGGGATTTGGTTTTATTTCCCTTCACCCTTTGGAAATGGGGACAGATGGGCTCTGGTGGGTGTTGGCACAGAGGGACTTTATGGAGGGCTGGTTGGGGTGGTTTTGGGGCTCCCAAAATCCCTGGGAGCTACCATTTGAGTGGATATTGGAGCTCTGAACCAGCTGTGACACAGCCTGCCATGCTCTGGAGCTTTTCTGGTGCATGAAGGATAATTACTGAAGTGTTTGTGGTGCCTGTTGCAGGGACGTTTGTGTTTTTGATGTTCGGTACCTGAAGGCCAAGGGGAACAAGCCCCTGAGCTCTCTCTCAGGACACACCAAAAGTGTGGCCTCGGCCTATTTCTCACCTGTCACTGGCAGCAGGGTGGTGACAGTGTGTGCTGATGACAAGCTGAGGTAAGGCTGTGGAAGGGAGAATCCTCATGGAAAATACAGAATGTTTGGGTGGATTATTGTTATTGTTATTATTATTATTGTTATTATTATTATTATTTTCTCCACATGACCCATCATTAAGAACCTTGTGTCTTTTACCACTTTACAAAAATGGTAAAAAATTTACTTGCACTAACATTTTTAATGTAATTTTTAATGATTTTTTTTGTTTGGTTGGGTTTGGGGGTTTTTTTCATTTTTTCAAAAATTCTCATTTTCCCTTGGGATATTTAACAGTAAAAATGCACAGGTACTGTTTAAAAAACAATCAAACAGAATCAAACCCCACAAAAACAGCCAGCCAAAACCTGGCTGGTGAGCACAAACACAAAATGCTCAGAAACTAAATTTGTTTGTAGCTGGTACTTGAAATAATGATATCAGCTCTTCTGTAAATAGCCTACTGTTTCATCATTTTAGCTGCTGTCAGTTGCTTGTGCTAGAGGTTCTTTTTCTCCTGGTTACTTTGTGACCATAATTTAGGTAATTAGCGGATTTTGTGTGGGTTAATTTTTGCCCCAGGGGAGGGATGCCCCAAGTTCCTGGGGGTGAAGGAGCAGGTGGGATGCTGGGCTGGTGTTTGGGCTCTCCAGAGCTGCCAGGCAGGGTGGGCTGCAGTTCCAGCTGGAAGCAAATCCAGTTCCCAAGCACAAGCAGTGTTTCCAGCTGGGGTGCTGTGTCAGGGTGTCTGTGCTGCTCTGTGCCCCCCACTCCTGGGCCCCAGGGGCTGATGCTCTCTGTGAGGGAAGGGCTGGATTTTAGCACAGCTTTGTGGGATTAACGTGCTCTTCTGTGCCCAGGGTCTACGACACCACGTCCTTGTCATCCACTGTCACCCTGCTCAGCTCCATCAGGTAAGGACAGCACACCTGGGCCCCGAGCTGGGGCTGCTCCTGTGGCTCTGGAGGGACAGGACCCTGGGAATGGCTTCCCACTGCAGCAGGGCAGGCATGGATGGGCTTTTGGGCAGGAATTGTTCCCTCTGAGGGTCCCTGGCAGTGCCCAAGGCCGGGTTGGACACTGGGGCTTGGAGCAGCCTGGGACAGTGGGAGGTGTCCTTGCCATGGCAGGGGTGGCACTGGGTGGTCTCTAAGGTCTCTTTCAACCCAAACCACCCTGGTATTCTTGTCCCATCCTGCCCATCCCAGGACAGGGATCCACTGCAGGGATCTGAATGTTTAGAAGGCAAGGGAGCAGATGGGACATAAATGACAATTTAAAATGCTGGGTTCACAAGGAAGAACGTTCCTGTTCCCCTGCAGACACAACAACAACACTGGGCGCTGGCTGACCCGCTTCAGGGCCATCTGGGACCCCAAGCAGGAGCACTGCTTCCTGGTGGGCAGCATGGCACAGCCCAGGCAGATCCAGGTCTTCCAGGACACGGGAGATCTGCTGCACTCCTTCTGCAGCGTGGACTGCCTCAGCTCCGTGTGCTCCATCAACGTTGTCCACCCCAGCCAGCACATCCTGGTGGGAGGAAACTCCAGTGGCCGCCTCCACGTCTTCAAATAGAAGTGCCTGAGATCTTTTTTTCTTTCCTTTCTGCATTGACTTTGTTTATCCCTTCTAAGCAGTTCCGAAGCCGACTGTTGTTTCTCAGGACAGAAATGTACTTTGAAAGTCTTAAAATAAATAGTTCAAGCTAGCTTTGGCACCCTTGTCTTCCATATAAATATGGAAATATTTATATTTTATTTTATAGATATATAATTTCCATAAATATTTATATTTATGGAAATAAAAGTGATTCCTCCCTTGGGTGCTCCTGGTGCTCCAGACCCCTCCTCAGCTCCCCTCCCTTCCCTTCCCTGTTCTCTCCAGCCCCTTAGTGCCTTCTTTGTGGTGAGGAGCCCAAAACTCCCAGGTGCAGTTGTAAAATTGTGCTCCCAGAGTGCAGAGACATGCAAGGGACTCACCTGCAGCTCTGGAACTCTCACTCCAGTCAGAAGCTGCTAGAAGACCAAATTTCTCACAGTCTGAGCTTTTTCCACTTGAGTAAAGAAAAATCAGAATCACGGAACAAAGCTCATCCTGACTCTGCTTGTCATGATATTTAAATATTTATTTAAATTTAAAAATACTTTTCATGGCACCAATGATTTTATGCTAACTAAGGTATTGGATATGTAGAAAAAGGTACATTTTGAAGGAAAAAAAGATGTAACTTACAGTATTTGGCACATGAAAGGTTAATCTCTAGGTTTTCTTTATGAAAACTAAGAAATTCACATTTTCAGGTATTTTACTGTCTACTGCTGAAAGATGCAGTATGCTAGGACGAGATTCATGGGTTTCTGATCTCAGAACCTATGGAAACAACATTTTGATAGAAAGACGAGTCAAACTAACAGGGCCTGAAACACACGACAGGATCTGGGACAGACCGGAGAAACGTACAACGGAAATTCACCAATTCTCGAGGTTTTGCAGTAAAACTGGGTGACAACGGCAGAGGTGACCTGGGGCTGGCACAGAGCATTACCCGAGGAAAGCCAAGGGGGAGGTCCCAGGCGGGGGCTCGGAGGATGTGTCCAACAAGGATGGAGCGCGAGATGGAGCTGTGCTGTCACCACGGCACACAGAACATCGCAGGGAGGAGAGGAGGAGGAGGAGGAGGAAGGACGACACTGCAGCGTTAACCCGGGGCTAAAAAATGTCAGCGTCGGGACGAGCACAACTGCATAGAAACATCAGCGCTATGGGCTGAGGTAGGAACACTACACTAAGAGTTAATCTTGCTATGTTGCATAAAACAGGATTATCATGTAAAAAAAAAAAAAAATCGCTCCTCCGCCTCCCGGAGCCTTCCCGGAGGGCTCCCGGAGCCTTCCCGGAGGGTTCCAGCCTTGCTCCGGAGCCGGGGCTGGACCTCACCCCCTCCTCGGGCCTGGTGCTGGGGGCGGGCCGTGACCTGGGCAGGGGGGCTATGCCCCCCGACGGGACCTGTCCCCTTATTGCAGTGACAAGGAGCCCGCGGGGCCCGGTGTCACCATCCTGCCTGGTGGGTGGTGGATGCTCAGAGACAACACGGACAGCAGGCTTTGTAAAACTGCAGTTATGGCCCCAGCTTACGGAAAAAAATCTCTCCCTGAGATGAAATTAAAACTTGCTCAACTGTTTTTACCTCTTTTTTTCCCTTTTTTTTTTTTTTTTTTTTTTTTGCTGATATGTCCAACTTGTCACCCCAACCTAAGCAGAAGTGGCTGTTATTGCTCCCTGTGGATGGGCTGCTGCTCCTGGTGACCAACAGTCCCGGGGTCGTGCGATGAGTTGGGATTATTGACTTGCACTCAACGGTGGTCGGGGCTAAAGGTGTCCATTGGCTTCTTCAGTGTCACCTTCTGAACTTGTGTCCTCTTGGGAAGAGTCCCAAAGCCAGAGCTCCTCCTCTGTCCCCAACCCAGCAGGGCTGGGCTGGCCTTGTGTCCCAGCGTTTGCTCTCACTGGGAACCGCTCGGAACCGGCGCCCACGGTCACCCCATCCGTAAAGTAAAAAAAGACTGGATTAGATTTGATAACAAAATAGCATTTCCTTGTTAAAATAGACCTTGAAATGTCTCTTTTTTTTTTTTTTTGTCCTTTTTCCTTTGTTTTTCTTACAAAACAGGTACGACTGGTGGAGGGTAAAGGTCATCCCAATAAATCTGACACAGTCACTGCAGCTCCACGCCAGGTTTGGCCTCGCTTCCCCTGGCTTCCATGCTCCCCTGCCCTCGGGAGCACCGGTGCTTCAAGGCTTAGAAAAGTGGCGAAGGGCCGAGTCCGCAGCAGGGCGAGGGCTCCGGATGGCTGCGCTGCGGGGAGGGAGGGCACCGGGGCGTCCCCGAGAGCGTCGCGGCCGTGTCACCTCGCAGGAGGCTCCGGTGAGCGGGGAGGGCTCTGCCAAGCGGTTCGTGGAGGGCGGGGGCGGCGGGCACAGTGCGGATTTAATACCGTAACAGTACACGAGTGTTAAATTAAACCTCAGTAGCACCATTGCTAAAGCTCCTGCGGAACGGCCCCGCCAGCCCCGGCTGCTGCGCGGGCGCGGGGGTGGCAGAGCAATGAATTCCCCTCTGCTCGGTGCTTCCCAAGTGGTGCGAGTGGGGTCGGGATGGGAGGTGGTGTGCGGGCTCCGGGGGTGGGCACGGGGAGGAGGGGGCTCCGGGGGCTGCGCCCACCCTCCTCTTCCTCCCGGAAAGCCCCTCNGAGCAAACGGAGGACACTTAAAAGAAACTTATTCACCTGTTGGGCCTGTGCCGGCCCCAGGCCGCCGGCGCCCGGGCACAGCGCCCGCAGCTCGCCCTCCGCCTCCGCCGCCGGCGTGCCCGCCTCCGACTCCTTCTCCTCCTCGATGCTGCACGGGGCCCCGTTGGCCTGGCGGGACAGCAGCATCAGCTCCAGGCTGTGCTCGGCCACGGGCGTGGGCAGCACGCTGTCGGCGGGGCTGTAGCTCTCGTCGGCGATCACCGCCACCCTCTCGCTGCTCTCGGCGCGGCCGCTCCGGCCCGGGCCAGCGAAGGCGTCGCCGTGGGAAGCCGAACGCACCGGGNTCGGGAGGGGAGGGTTAGTGAGTGACGGCGGCGGGTCCGGGCCCCCGTGGTGGCTCCTGCCTTCAGGTGTCAATGAGCAGGTTTACCACGGCGCGGAGCTTGCAGGCAAACCATCGNCCGCACCGCCCCATCCCGGTATCCCCCGCCCCGGGGACACGGCGCGGCTGCCCCAGGTTGGTTTTTCTCGTTGTTGTTGTTTTGTTGTTCCTTCGGGACCTGCGGCCCCTCGTGACTGCGGCGGTGGCACTGTGACACCCGCCTGGNGGGGACAAAAGTATTGGTAATGGAACTGCTCGAACTCTGGGGTCTGGCGGATATCACGGAAAAAGGCAGTGTCAAGGTCGGACTCGGTAAGGACGATCAGGAGGAGGAGCAAAACAAAGAGGAGTCCAACTGTCACAAGGAGCAAACGGAGGACACTTAAAAGAAACTTATTCACCTGTTGGGCCTGTGCCGGCCCCAGGCCGCCGGCGCCCGGGCACAGCGCCCGCAGCTCGCCCTCCGCCTCCGCCGCCGGCGTGC
>VWYP01001862.1:24135-38071 GCA_013400435.1 Pycnonotus jocosus | reverse complement strand
ATCTAATTATATAATGATATCATTATATTATATTAAATTTTAATTTTAATTATAATTATAATTACAATTACAATTACATTATTATATCTATAATATATACTAATGTAACTATGACAATATAATCTATAATGCTATACTGTACTATATTATATATAGTTATATACTGTAACTATACTATTCCATGTAAGTATACCTAGTTATTATACAGATACACACTATTCATTTGATATATATGATCACTATAATATATACAGTTCAGCACGGTTATTTATTACATTGTCACAGAATATCCTGAGCTGGAAGGGACCCACAAGGATCACTGACGTCCAAGCCCTAAATATATCCATCTATTATAGATAGCAATTAACCCAGAACAGGATAACCCCAGCTGTGCCTCCCTCCTCGGAGCCCTGCCCGGGCACTGCCCTGGGTGGCACCGAGCCAGCCCAAACCCACTGATTACTGCCAGAGCTTGAACCCAACCCCAGGGGAGGAAACCCAGGGGCAGGCTGGGCTGGGGAAACGGGGAACAGCTGTGGCTCAGCAGCAATGGGGGATCCCGGGGGATTTTTGGGCAGCAGATCCCCCGAGGGCTTTAGGGGGATGCTCAGAAGCAAAGCTCATCTCAGCTGTCAAGGCTGAACGGGCAAAGGCAGAGAGTGCCAACCCTCAGCCCAGCACCTGCACAGGCAAAGGGGGAAACACAAACTGAGCCCCCTGGGACACCACAGCCCCGGCTGGCACGGGAGGGACATTCCTGTGGACATTCCTGAGTGCACCGACCACCCACAGCTCAGCCCTGGGCTGCCCAAAGGGCTCTGGCTCTCCCCAAATCCGGGAAAACCTCCAGGAATGGAAGAAGAAGGATGCAGAGGCTTGGGGGTGCTAAATGGGGCACAGATCCCTACGTGGGCTCACAAAAAAGTGTGGATGTGGCACTCAGGGACACGGCTAGTGGGGGCTCTGGCAGTGCTGGGGAGGGGTTGGATTCCACGGTCTTTGAGGGCTTTTCCAACCAAAGCCATTCCNGTGGATGTGGCACTCAGGGACACGGCTAGTGGGGGCTCTGGCAGTGCTGGGGAGGGGTTGGATTCCACGGTCTTTGAGGGCTTTTCCAACCAAAACCATTCCACAGCTCTCTTTGGCCTGGCCAGAAGCTTTGTCCATCACGAGAAACAGAGAAACAGAGAAACAGAGGGGTCCCTGCTATTCTCACACCCACAATCACACACACACACATTCCTACAGGGATTCACATCCTAAACAAGCACCAGGGACAGCCCAGGACTCAGGTGAGCCCTGCCTAAGAAAGGAAGATTTTCCCCTGTGTTTGTTTCTTGGGGAGAAAACCACTCTGAGAGCACCATGAAAACTTCAGATAGGACTGAGCCAGGGGACACTGAGCCGAGGGGGGCTGGGGAGAGGGAACAACCCCTCATCCAAACCTCCACAACCCACTGGAGAGGAGAGAACACAATCAGCTCCCTTTAACTTTGATTTGCAGCTCCTTTGAGCATATTAACAGCAGCTCTTGATGAAATCAGGCAGAATTCTGCTGATGGACATACAAGTGTGTGTGTTTGTCCTTAGCTGTTATAAGAACATTAATTAGTGTCATTCAAATATGTTCAAAGGGTTATTGGAGTAAAAGGATGGCAATTACCTGACTCTGGCAGCAAAGGTCACCAATGGGTGGGAACTGGCAGGATCCCAGCTTTAGAGGGAATTCAGAGCAAAGCAACCTCTTGGGCACTCAGGAACTGCCCATGAACAAGGAAACCCTCCCCAATTTACTGCAAGTGTGCATTCCTGTGGCACAATCCAGGGAAAAGCCCCAGCACAGGCCCTGCCTGAGAGCAGAATGTCCTGTCTGCTTTGTATCCCACATCCATCTGCACGTGATGGGATCACCAGGGAGCACAGAGCCACAGGCAGTGACATCCTCAGTCAATAAAGAGCATTTCCAGCAGCAAACTGGATCATGGGCAGGGCAGGGCAGAGGGATGGGCTGGCCCACACAGATTAATGCTGCTGGCTCCTCAGCCACGTCACTGACCTTGTTCTGTCCACCAAAGTCCTGCTCCTGCAGGAGAGGTTTGACCACCCTGTCCAGCTGTCTGCACTGAAAATGCTTTTCTACAACTTCCCTGAGAGCCCTGGGGGGGTTTCAGAGCCCTCCCCACTCCCCCTGTGCACTCACACTGGCCAGGGATGGGGCTGGGCAGGGCTGGCAGCCTCAGCACAGCCCCCTGACCACGGCCCACGGCTGCTGGCAGGTGACAAATGCACTTGGGACAGTCCCTGGCACTCCAGCGGATCATCCCTGGCCACAGAGAGGGATCCAAGCCCAGCAACATCCTAAGGATTGGTTTAGGAACTGTTTTACCTTGCAGGGGTGGGGGTCAACCCCGTAGGTCTCCAGAGTCTGGGCTTTCCTGAGGAAATTCAGCTCTGACGTGGCCGGTGTCTGCCCACTGCAGGGAGGAAAAACAGGAAAAAAAGGGATATTCCATGGCAGACAGGAGGGTGACAGGCAGCTACAGGGATTCTGTTGGTGATGGAGCAGCAGCCACAGCACATTCCCACTGGGTTTTTATGGGATCAGCACTGAAGCCCAGCCCATCCTCTCCTGCCAGCTGCACCCACAGGAGCCACGCTGACCTGGCAGCTCTGGGACCTGCCAGATTTAGGGATGAATTCCCTACTTGCAGCACAAACACCCCACCAGGGGGAAGGAAAAGGGAGCTTGGCAGCAGCCCCTGGCACACAAGGACACAACTTGGATGGGTTTTGGGAAGTTAAACCCACTTCCCTCCCTGGGAAGCCTTCAGGACACAGCTCCAGAGGCAGCAGCAGTGCCATGGGATGATGGGGACTGCTCAAGGTCCCCACAGCTCCTGTCCCTGCAGAGGGGTGAGGGCAGGGGGGGTTCAGGAGGGGCTCGGTCTCTGTCCCCATCCCAAGGTCCCCTGAGCTGTGCTGGCTGAGGCAGGAGCTGGTCCCAGCTGGATGTGACACCCGAGGGGCCAGGGCTCAGCCCAGGGTGTGAGAGAAAATCCCAAAGAGGAACAGAAGTGCCCTGAGCACCCCCAGCCCCCGCAGCTCCCCCACCTCAGCTCTGACTTGTGGATCTCGGCGATTTTCCTCTCCAGCTTCTCCGAGTGCTTGGGGAAGAACTGGAACTTGGAGCTGTAACCTTCTGGGTGCTTCCCGGGGTCGTAGTCCCCAATCTCAGCTGGTGGGAGACAGATCCAGTCAGAAAGAGCCCAAATTCATCCCCACCCCGGCAGCAGCCAGCCAGGGCTGGGCACAGCCCCGCTCCAACCCCACCCTGCTCCCCCTGGGAGGGTCATTTGTCAGGAATTAACTGCAGCCAGTTAATTTGGCTGTTTGTGTGGCAGTCACCTGGCAGCACATGGTCACTGTCCCGAATTTATGAACTCCTCAAGCTGCAGGAGCAGGCAGGGGGACAGGTAAGGGCTGGGTGAGCTCTTGGGGACACCGTTCCCCCTGCAGAGCTGGGAGCCCAGCAGCCATCCCCACCCTGCCCCAGGCCAGCAGTGGGTGCTGGGGAGGTGCTGCAGGTGCAGGGGGCTGCAGGCAGTGCAGCCATGCAGGGTTTTCAGCAGGAAAGGTGAATCCCTGCAGCCCTACCCTGCAGGATGTAGGCAGCCAGCAGCGCTGCGTCCGACGTCTTGCACAGGAGCCTGCCGTGGTACAGATCCCTCTTGATCTGCAGGAACACCAAGTACCTGGGCACAGGAGCACAGGCTCTGCATTAGGTACGACTGAAATTCCCCAAACAGCCAATTCAGCCCTGGAATATCTGCTGCATGGAATGCTTGCTCTGCCACCTCTCTCCCAGCAGCACTCACCAAACGTGGCCCTGCCCGGGCTGGTCCTGGCCAGGCTGGGGCTCAGATCCACCCAGCCCAGCCCCTCTGCAGCCCACGGTGTTCAGATAAACTGCTCCACACGACCTGAGGGCTGCAGGAGATCTCCACTGACCTGGGCACCCACCGTGTTTCCTCACCCAGCCCACTGAGGTGCCCCATGCTCTGGAGGGGGTTTCATGACCTGGAGCCCACCAGTGCCTGCTGCATTTTCCCTGGATGTTCAGCTTCCCCAGAATGTAATTTTGTCCTTCCCAAACTCTCTTGTGTCCTTGCAGGTCCTGGTGTGTGCACCCAGGTCCCTCCTCTGTGCTGCCATGATCAGCTCTGCATCACCCAGGCTGAGCTGCCTCCTGTGCTCCCCATCCCTGTCTCTGTGCCCAGTTAAAGGACAAAATACATCGGAAAAATCACATATTCCAATAAATTTAAACCTAAGTAACATTTTGGGCTGCGTCATGTGGTGTTCAGGAAAACCTTTTGCTGGTAAAGCATAAGTCATGGAGTGCAGGAGCAAAATGGAGCACTCGGGAATGAATTTAAATAACCAGAGTCACACTCTGCAGTCCCCAGTCACGCCTCATTGCTCAAATCTGAGCTTATGATGAGGTAAACCATTAATTTTCACAGATAAAATACATTAAAGAGAAATCTTGGTATTAAAGCAGACTCAGTTCAGGGAAAAGTGAATTTTAAGCCCAGGTTCCAGCTGCAGCTGCAGCTCAAAGTGCAGCAAGCAGGGGCAGCTCACCTGGGCCTGTGGAGGGTGACAGGGATAAGGTTTGGGGAGGAAATCCAGACCAGGCTGCTGCAGTGCCAGGGCCTCACCACCCTCACAGAGGAGAATTTCTTCCCCAGATCCCACCTCACCCTCCCTGTGGCAGTGGGAAGCTGTTCCCCCTTGGCCTGGCACTGCAGACTCCTGTCCCAAGTCCCTCTCAGGTCTCTGGAAGGGGCTCTCTGGGCCCTGGGGGTCTCAGGTGCCCCCACAGAAGGTGCCAGCTCAGAACCCCCAGTGGAGGCTCCCCAGGCAGGGCTGACCCAGGGGCTGGGGCTCTGGAGATCCAACCCAGGGCTCATTTTCCAAAGCTGCAGCTGCTGCTCTGCGCTGGCTGCTCGTGTCCTTCCTCCCGGCAGGAAGAGCAGCCTGGAGAGCCCCTAAAGATGGGAGTGAGGAGGGGCAGTGCTGCCAGGCTGTGCTGCCAGGCTGTGCTGCCAGGCTGTGCTGCCAGGCTGGGCACGGCAGCGCTCACCCCGCGCTCCTGACGTCAGAGCACGGCTGGCTGCTCCCGGGGCATCCCAGGGGACATGGGGACACTGCAAACCTCCCCACAGCCCAGCACAACAAGGACACCCCGAGCTGGGGACGAGCTTCACCCGTGGCTGGTTCTAACTGGGGGACTCTGAGCAGCAGCAGCAGTTTTGTCACAGAGCTGGGGATGAACTCCGAGTTCTCTGCCCTGGAACTGAGTTTGGATCTGACTGCACCAAAGACCAAGCCAGGCCTTTAATCANTCTCTGGAAGGGGCTCTCTGGGCCTTTAATCCCAGAGCCCAGGGATGGTTCAGGCAGGAAAGGACCTTAAAGCCCACCCAGTGCCACCCCTGCCATGGCAGGGACACCTCCCACTGTGCCAGGCTGCTTCAAATGCCAATATCCAACCTGGCCTTGGGCACTGCCAGGGCTGCTCTGGGCACCTGTGCCACGTGTGCCACCTGTGCCAGCCCTGCCCACCCTCAGCCTGTGCTCCCCACCCATCACGGCTGCTCCAGGCGCTGACTCAGCACAGGCAGGGATTCCCGTGCTTTTCCCCCTCAGCAGGAAGGATCCCAAAGCATCCGGGCTGGTTGGGGAATCCCAGCGGCTGCTGCCAATTCCTGAGCCCAAACCGAGCTTGTCCGTGTGCTCCTGCCCTGCTCCCGCTGCTGGGGCTGCCCGGGCACCCCAGGCAGTGCCCTCCTCACCTGGTGATCTCCTCCTTCAGCGCCGCGGGGTCCGTGGGGTAGAACTTGACACGGAAACACATGGTGAAGGGAGGCTGGGCTGCAGGGAGAGGGACAGCTGTCACCAGAGGGCAGGGCTTGTCCCTGTCACCGCTGAACCACCCTGCCCCAGCCAGCTCCTGCCCAGGCTCTCACCTGCCTTGCTGCCCCCAAACCCTTGGTAAAGAGGGGCAGACCCTCCTCACTGAGTGGCCATGGCTGGGGCACGTCCCTGATCAAGCTGTGGGCAGTGCCAGTGGCTCTGTCTACCCCCCACCCAAATGCCACCTCCTCACCCCCATCATTCCTGCCCTGTCCCCTTGCAGGCTGCCCTGAGCTGGCCCTGGGGCTGGTGGGGACAATCCTGCTCTCAAGCCACCACAGCAGCTCCTGTTGCTGGGAGAGCGGCTGGGAGCTGAGCCCAGAGGGGACAGGCTGGAGAAAACGGGGATCCAGCTGAGCTGGAACCCACAGAGTCTGCCCAGAGCACCCCCAACACTCACCCCGCATCTGCTTCACTACCGACTTGGTAAACTCCAGCCAGTGCTGAAAGGGAAAGAAGGTGATTAAAGATAATTAAAGCCTGCCAGCCATGAGCTGATAAGGTGGGGAGGATGAGGAAGAGGAAGGGTTTGCTGTGGAAGGGAGCTGGGGGAGCAGCAGGCTCGGAGCAGCTCCGTGCCCAGCTCCTGGCTCAGCATCGGCTGCTCCCCGTTCCAGCCCTGGCAGAGCAGCCCCGGGAGCGGGATTTGGTCGTTCTGTGGCTCGTGTTGATCAGTGGGGGGCACAAGGCAAGGCCGTTACCCTTTGCTTGTCGGGGTCCACAAAGCGGATGCCGAAGTAATCCTTCTCCAGCAGGTTCAGGTGGTGGCAGAGAAGGTCGAACAGGTACTGGCCCTTGGCATCTCTCTGCAGGACAAGGAGACTCAGTGACAGCACGGGGGGCGGTGGGGCAGAGCTGGGGGGTGTGTGAGGGGGCTGGGGCTCGTGGAGTGACACTGAGGACAGTGCAGAGCCCCCAGAGCTCCCTGTGTGACCCCTTCAGCCCCAGAACCATCTCCCAGCCCACCCGAGGGGCACTTGGGCCAGCTGTGCCCCACAGGAAGGGCTGAGAACCCCCAGGCCCTGGGGGAATGTCCCGATACCTCCCCGGTATTGACTCCATCATTCCCCAGGGATTGACTCCATCATTCCCCAGGGATTGACTCCAGCATTCCCCAGGGATTGACTCCAGCATTCCAGAGGGACTGACTCCGGAATTCCCGAGAGATTGGGGCCGCGGCAGCCCCGGATCCGTGCCAGCTGGGCTCTGCTGCACCTGGAGCATCTCTGCGGATCAAAGGCTGCTCCTGACACCCGCTGCCTCCTCCCTCGCCACGAACAGCGGCAGCACAGCGCTTCCTGACAGGTACACGGAGCGCAGCCTTATCTGATCAAACACGAGCTTTATCTGATCAAACACGAGCTTTATNCCCAGGGATTGACTCCAGCATTCCCCCGGGATTGACTCCAGCATTCCCGAGGGATTGGGGCCGCGGCAGTCCCGGATCCGTGCCAGCTGGGCTCTGCTGCACCTGGAGCATCTCTGCGGATCAAAGGCTGCTCCTGACACCCGCTGCCTCCTCCCTCGCCACGAACAGCGGCAGCACAGCGCTTCCTGACAGGTACACGGAGCGCAGCCTTATCTGATCAAACACGAGCTTTATCTGATCAAACACGAGCTTTATCTGATCAAACAGGCGCTCGGCACACACGGCCTGCAATGGGGAACCCCACGGGACGGCCTTAACCCCTTCCTGGCCTCGGGATGTGTTTGTGCTGTAAATAAAGAGGGCTCCACGCTGTGCCCTCGGGGCCCGGGCTGGCAGCACCCGGGATGTGATGCGGGGACCCGGCTGGGGCTGTGCCGGTGCCAGTCCCGGCTCAAACCCTGCCCGCCCGGCTCTGCGGGGCACCGGGACACGGAACAGCTCCAAGGAGAGGTCGGGGAGGGTCCTGGAGCTCTCCTGGAGGAGGCTGAGCTCATAGCCTGGGGCCTGGCCCGTAAATCTCGGAGGGTGATTTACCTGGCCGAGATAAATCACGGCAACCGAGGGTGGAAAAGGCTTCCGAGAGCACCGAGTCCGAGCATCCCCCAGCTCTGCCAAGGACACCGCCAATCCGTGTCCCCGTGTCACCTCCACACGGCTCTAAACCCCTCCAGGGACGGGGCCTCCACCCCTGCCCCGTCCCTTGGCAGCCGTGCCAGGGCTGGAGAATCCTTTGTACAAAGAAATTTTCCCAATGTCCGACCTGAGCCTTCCCTGGCCCAGCCCGAGGCCGTCTCCTCTCCTGTCCCTGTTCCCTGGGAGCAGAGCCCGACCCCTCTGGGCTCTGATGGAGCTGGAGACAGTGAAAAGGGCCCCCCTGAGGCTCCTTTTGTGCAGACCCTGGTCCGGCTCCATCGCTCTCCAGACACAGCACAGCAGCTCCAGCTCCTGCAGCGACACCGGGGCTCTGGAGCTGCTGCTGAAATGCAGCGGAGCAGCCCCGCTCCTGCCCGGCCCTGCAGAGATCCGCGGAGCTCGGACTCCTCAATCATTGCCAAGGACTGCCAGACCCACCTGGAGCCGCTGTGCAGGAGGGGAGGGGCTGATCCCGCACCCCGCAGCATCCTGGCCCTCCACAGAGCCAATTTCACTGGGATGGGCTCCAGGCTCCTCTCCCTTCCCCTGCCCCAAAGCAGCACGGAGCCTGCAGAACGCTTTCCTCTGCAGTTCTCACAGAGGAATTGCAGGGAAGGACAAACCAGGCACTCCCCAGTGCCTGGAATCTGGTGAAAGTGTGAAACCACCGATGGCATTACAGGGAAAATGCTCCCCCTTTGATCTCTCTAACTTGAATTAAACAGATTCTAAATTAATCATTAGCAGAATGTCTTTCAGGAAATTATCTGAGCTGCCTTTACAAATCACGACTTAAAAGAGCTCCCATTGCATAACACCGGCTTAAATATTCCACGTTTGGATCTTTACATGTTCTTATGAAATGGGTCTGCTGTCTGTCTGAAGGCTTTGGGGTCAGCCTTTGGGGTGCCCAGGCTGATGGGGAGACCACGGGCCCGCTCTGGGGTGCCACGTGCCAGGCTGGCACCGGGGCTTGCTCCCAATGCCAACACCTGCCGAGGACTTCCAGGGTCTGAAGGTGCCTCCAGGAGAGCCAGGGAGGGGCTCTTCATCGTGAACTGCAGTGACAGATGGGGAAGGGCTGCCCACTGCCACAGGGCAGGGCTGGAGGGGATTTTGGGAAGGAATTCCTGCCCTGAGGGGGTGAGACCCTGGCACAGGGTGCCCAGAGCAGCTGGGGCTGCCTCTGGATCCCTGGCTGGGGGACAAACCCTGCAGAGAGGGACACTGCTGGGACAGGTCCATCATCATCATCATCATCCTCTCCTTGGCAGGGCCCTTTGGAGCTGCCCGGCCCTGCAGCACCTCCACCAGGTACTGAGGAGTGTCAGCCTGCCTGCAACAGCTCTGTCCTGGGAATTCCTGCACCACGGGCTCCTCCCTGGCCCTGGGAACGAGCCCTTCCAGGGGTTTTATCATCCCTTTCCAGGAGGGAAACAGGCTCTGCTGGCTGCAGGGAGATCCTGCTGGGATTTTCCAGTGGCAAACACAGCCCTGTGCTGCAACGGGGTGATGGCAATGCCTGTGCCAGGGATGGTGGGCTCTCAACACCTCAGCCTCTCAACAGAGCTCAGCAAACCCCATTTGGGACCCACCTGCACCAGGTGCTGCCAGCCCAGCACCCCCATCCCCTCCCAGGGCACGGGTGTGCTCAGCACAGTGAGCAGCAGCCTTGGGACGTGGCACAGGATGCTGAAAGGTGGCACAGGATGCTGAAAGGTGGCACAGGATGCTGAAAGGTGGCACAGGATGCTGAAATGTGGCACAGGATGCAGAAGGTGACACAGGTTCCTGCAGAAGGTGGCACAGGATGCTGAAATGTGGCACAGGTTCCTGCAGGAGCCTTGCCTGATGAGCTGCAGACAGAGCCAGGGCTCTGCAGGGCACTGGGTGCCCGCAGCACTGTCACACACAGTGGCCCAGGGGGTGCTGAACTCTAAGGACATTAAAGGAACCTGGCATTCTTTGCTTTGCTAAGCTGCTCAGCCAAAATTAGGGTCACTCAGAGATAGAAAAATAAACGGGAGAAAAGACAAAAAGAGATTTATAAACAGCAGCTGGTCTGAAAATGAGCAGAGGGCTCAGTTCAGGCAGGAGCCTGTCCCAGCCCAGAGCTGTGGACCCTCGGAGGGCAGAGGCAGCTCTGCACTGCACCATCAGCCCAGCCCTGTCCCCAGATCCTGGCTGCAGGGATTGGGGGCACAGACATTCCCCAAACCATTCCCAAAGTGCCACGGGGGGATTGTTCCACTCCGGGTTCTCAGGCAGGCGTGGCTCAGCACCAAACCCCAAAAACGTGCAAATATCTTCACTTCCCAGCCCAGCCCCACTGTCACCCAAACCTGTCACCTCCCCAGTGCCACCAGGGCAGCACGGGCAGCCCCTCAGCACCCCTGGCTGCCAGCCTGGCTCCAGCCCCACCGCAGCTTTTGCCCTCCAGGGCTCCAGCACCGCCTTCCCCCCCAGCTGCTCCGCGGATTAAAGCCCAGGATTTACAGAAGCAACAGAAGCGGCTGAAAGTGGCTCCTTCCTGCGTTATTTGGGTTGGAAATCTCCTCGTGGGCTGCCCACTCGTCCCTGCCTCCTGAGCTTAGGAGGAGATTATTTTTTTTAAAAGGAAACCGTCAAAAAAAGTCTATTTTAAAAGTGAAGTTTAAGCTTAAGTCTCTTTGGCAGCAACATCTGAGCTGGGAGAGATCAAAGACCCTCCAAGTCCGCTGCCAACATGAAGAGATTTCCACCAGCAATTTGACTGCAATATTGTGGTTTAAATGCTTCATTCTCCAAGTGCAGCACCGTGCTGAACGAGCCCGGGCTTTATCATCCCCTGACAAAGTTAATGTGGGCTCTGCAGGCAGAGCCAGAGCCCCCCTGACTGCCAGCCCCCAGCCCTGACAGTGAGCATGAGCCTCGGGAATAACGGGGAATTAAACGCTGGAGTGGGGAGGAAATGGGCAAAAATGAGAATATTCATTTCCAGGCAGGGAAGAAACAGCCCAGAAACCCATGAGGACAGCAGGAGCAGGGCACTCCCAGGGTGGCACTGCCTGCCCTGAGCCTGTCCCCAGGGTCCCCAAGGCTGCACTGCCTGCCCTGAGCCTGTCCCCAGGGTCTCCAGGGTCCCCAGGGATGCACTGACTCTGTCCCCAGGGTCCCCAGGGCTGCACTGCCTGCCCTGAGCCTGTCCCCAGGGTCTCCAGGGTCCCCAAGGCTGCACTGCCTGCCCTGACCCTGTCCAAGGGTCCCCAGGGTCCCCAGGGATGCACTGACTCTGTCCCCAGGGTCCCCAGGGCTGCACTGCCTGCCCTCTCCCTGTCCCCAGGGTCCCCAGGGCTGCACTGACCCTGTCCAAGGGTCCCCAGGGGNNTGCCCTGACCCTGTCCCCAGGGTCCCCAGGGATGCACTGCCTGCCCTGACCCTGTCCCCAGGGATGCACTGCCTGCCCTGAGCCTGTCCCCAGGGTCCCCAGGGCTGCACTGACCCTGTCCAAGGGTCCCCAAGGCTGCACTGCCTGCCCTGACCCTATCCCCAGGGTCCCAGGGAGGGGCTGTGGGTCAGGAGGGGTCCCCAGGGGCCAGGATGTTCTCCCTGCCAGGACAGGGCTCCTGCCTGCAGCTCCTGCTGCCCTGGGGCAGGGGAGAGGTGCCCCGAGATCCCAGACTGAGGGGAGTGGAGTTGGGATCTCAGAGATCACCCCAGCCATGGCAGGGACACCTCCCACTGTCCCAGGCTGCTCCCAGCCCTGTCCAACCTGGCCTGGAACATTCCAGGGATCCAGGGGCAGCCACAGCTGCTCTGGGCACCTGTGCCAGCCCTGCCCACCCTGCCAGGGGACAATTCCTGCCCAATATCCCATTGAACATTGTCAGTTTGAAGCCATTCCCCCTCGTCCTATCAAGATGACAAGAAAAGATGCTGTGGGAGCCATAAATGAAGGCAGAACTTTGGGGGATTGCCCACCTGCCCAGCAGAGCCCTGCCCACCTGCCCAGCAGAGCCCTGCCCACCTGAGGAGACTGGCAGGGAGGAGAAGGGGTTTACATAACTCCAGTGTAATCCTGTTATATTTATAGCATATGCATTGCAGAATTAATTCCCTGTTATCTCTAATCCTTCCTCCTCGCTGACACACTCATTTCTGTCTTCAAGACTTGTCTGGGCAGTTTGATCCAGAGGTTTATAAAGCTCTTGAGAGGGAAAGTTCCTAATGAGGGGACACACGGAGCCTTAAACTCCAGATTATGGATTCTGCTCTTAATTCTCCACAGGTTTTCAAACCCATCGCATGCTGGAGTGTGCAGAGGGCTCTCCAAGGCTCTCCATCACAGAATTTCAGCCCCTGATGTCCTCATTTGGGAAAGTCTGCAGTGGGACAGCAGTGGAGCACATTTTAAATCCATTCATAACCAGGAACTCGTGCCAGGGCTCCCAGCAGCATCTGGGGAGGTTTCATCTCCTCGTTCCTGAGTCCTGACAGCTTCCAAGGGCTTGGGAAAACTCAATCAGTGCTTTCCCCTGAGCTCAGCCAGGCCAGCTCTGAGCTCTGCAGGCACATTGGGATCCCATTGGCAGCACCCTGGATCCTGCACAGACTCACAGAGGGTTCAGGGAATATCCCCAAGCCCTGAGAGCTCCCCAGCAATCCAAACCTTCCCTGCCAGTGACTGATGACAGGGCCCCTTCACTCTGCCACCACGCAGCCTTTATGAATTACAATCCAGCAGTTATAAATCTATAATTGAGAGGCCCTGAAAAATCTCTCTCCATAAGGCCAGATTGGTTTCTCCAATAACTCAAACTCTCTTTTTTCTTCATTCACACAGCCTGGAGTGGCTCCATGTGGCTCTTGTTGAATTTGGCACTCGGCTGCCATCAGCATGCAGAGGGCTCCCGGCACAGGCAGCTCCGGTGAGCGTTGTTTAGAGGCCAAGAAAGGTGTTCAGAGGGAGCTGGAGAATTCCTGAGGGAGCTGGGAAGGAGCTGGAGAATTCCTGAGGGAGATGGGAAAGGGCTGGAGAATTCCTGAGGGAGATGGGAAAGGGCTGGAGAATTCCTGAGGAGCTGGGAAGGGGCTGGAGAATCCCCGAGGGAGCTGGAAAAGGGCTGAGCCTGGAGCAAAGGAGGCTCAGGGTGGATTTTGGAAAGGCTTTGGGGCAGAGGTTTGCAGGATTCTGTGGAAAGGCGCTGTGGGAGCAGCCTCCTGTTCCAGCCCCGCAGCCCGTGCTCGGTGCTGCCGCACACACAGCCGGGGAAACAGAAAATAAACCAGGCAGAAACGTCAGTGTGTGCGTGCCCCTGGCACCCAGAGCAGCAGGCAGCCCTGGCTCTCCTGGCACAGCTCCTGCTCCCTTCCCTCCAGCAGCGCCGGGCTCAGGGGAGGTGAGAAACAAACCATAAACGCTTCATGAAAAATTCACTTTGTGTGAAAGCCGAGTGCGGTGCTGGAGGGAGCAGAGGGGTGAGGGAGGCACTGGTGCCCAGCAGGGCCAGCCCAGCTCTCCCTGAGCCCTCCCTGCTCCTGGCTGCTCCCACGGACTGTCCCCAAAGCACCCCAGGGTCCCCTGGAACAAACACCACACCCTGGGGTGGGCTGGAGGATTGTTGAGCACCCCAGGCTGCCGGCAGGGTGGAATGGGCCCTTCAATCTGCTCGTACTGCACAAGTGTCCCTAAAAGTCTGGTTTTGTGTTACAAAAAGCTTTGGAATATCTCAGAAGGAGCTGCTGGACTGAAGCCCCGGGCCAGCAGGGTCAGGCAGGCCCTGAGCAAGCAGCCAAATCCCGTGTGAGGGGCGCCCTGCAGCCCCTGCCTCCACCAGAACCCTGCAGCCCCTGCCTGCACCAGAACCCTGCAGCCCCTGCCTCCACCAGAACCCTGCAGCCCCTGCCTGCACCAGCA
>VWYP01001862.1:0-19069 GCA_013400435.1 Pycnonotus jocosus | reverse complement strand
CTCACAGCAAACCTGGATTACACGAGGCCGGCACAGGATTACTCCTGCTGATGGGGAAAGCCTTTGTTCCCAGCACAGATGGCCTGATAAGCTCCCCCAGAGCCCGGATCAGCCCAGGGGACGGCAGGGCTCGGTGGAAGGAGGATGTGCTGGGCACTGGCTGCAGCTGGAGCATCCCAAAGGGAGCGCTGGCAGCTGGCAGGGACAGAGCACAGAGCTCCTCCAGAGCACCCCCTGCACCCACAGGGCACCCCCTGGGCAGCCAGTTCAGGTTTGTGAGCTGAATATTCCCTGCAGGAATCCTCTGGAGAGAGGGGGGAGCCCAGCACTGGATGAGCACCAGGATGGGCAGCTGGAGCTGGGCTGGGAGAGCAGCCTGCCCGCAGGGATTGCCATGCCAGGGGCATCCAGGGCTGGGTCACAGGGCTGAGGTGACCCCTCTGTGAGCTCTGTCCATCCTGCCAGACCCACAGCGGGTCCCACTTCTGAGGGAACATCTCCCACCCCTAAAGCCCAAATTTAAAACCCCTGGTGGGACCTGGGTGGCAACATCTGGGCTCAGCCAGTAACCTGGGGAGGGGAGAGAGCGAGCAGAGCTGGGTGAAGCTGGCACTGGGCACAGCTGGGCATTCAGGCCTTTGGGTGCAATGAAATAAAGGAGATGAAGGCTGCAGAGCCATGCAAACATTCGTGTTGGAAAAGCCCCCCAAGAGCATGGAGTGCCAGCCTTCCCCCAGCACTGGGGTGGGACTGAGTGCCCTGGCTCCTGGGTTCATTTGCAAACAGGGCCCTGCAGAGGCAACAGAAATAATTACAGTAATGAAGGCATTGTGGCTGCACCATCACATCGGATTATCTCAGGGCTGGCAGAAGATGAGGCCCCGAGGAAAGGCTCCCTTTGCTCAGAGAGTCAGGAACGCTGCCAGGACAAGAGGGGCTTTAAGGTCCCTTCCCACCCGAACCTGTGTGCAGGAAATCTGTGAAAAATCCAATCCCAGCTAAGCTGAGCTCCTCCCTCATCGTGAACTGTAAACCATCACCAGCCCCTGCGTGCAGAGACCCTTTCCCTGCCCAGCTGCCCCATTCCAGAGCGGGAAGAGGCAGCAGGAGCACCCTGGAGCTCCTTCCCCCTCCCACAGCATCTCGTACCACCGAGTGCCTTTCGGATTATTCATGTTAAAAAGGCCTCTCAGCCCCCCTCGGCAATATTTACCCTCCCTTAATTAAAGATGGCAGCAATAAACATGAAATATGGACAAAAGGAGATTTTAATAAATGCTGCCTCGGGGAGCCCAGAGCCAGCCTGCAAACACTTCATTTCTGCTGCTGCATTGTTATGGAATTCCAACAATATATCGCCACATAAAAGCAATATTAAAAATAATTATCATGAATTAGGCTCGGCTAGGCTGGAAACCCCCGGGGGGGGGACGGGAAAAAGCTCCTTCCCACCGATTTTTGAGGAAAAGCCCCGTGCCTGCTCCATCTGACAGGAGGAGCCACTGCTGGCACTGCCTCCCACCACAATAAATAACAATAAACACTTCCCTGCCTCCCAGGCCCGCTCTCAGCTGCGCATTTCAAAGTGGCCAAACCTGAAATAATTAGTCAGTGCCTAATTAGTTTTCCCCAGCCCTGTGGAGCAAGGACCCAGCTCCCAGTCAGCACCCAACGGCAGGGGTCAAATATTTGCATTCAGGAAGACAAAACCCTTGGCAAAGTCCAGGTTTGAGGATTTAAATTGGAATTCCTTTGGGCACTTGAGGGTTGTGCAGGAACTCATCGTGTTTTACACCTCTACAGAAGGCTCCAAAAGCCTGCTGGAAAACAGGACTGGCAATAAATAAGGAGGAGGAGGAGGAGGAGGAGAGTCCTCCTGGGCAAACCCCATCCTCTGACCCCGATCCAATGGAGGATCCGCTGATGGCAGAGGACAGGCACCAAAATCGGTGAAAAATGAACCCTGTCAAATCCATTTGAGCTTTTGATGAGTCTAAAAATTGGCTAATAAAGGCAACAGTGCCAATTGACTAGATTTAGACTCTGGCAGACACTTAACCTGGTATCGCATGACATTTTGATTAAAAATTAGAGTGATACAAGAGCGACACGACACGCACTAACAGGATTAAAGCTGGCTGCAGCACAATTAGGATGCTGCAGCTGCTGGGTGGCTGAACAGGGATCCTTGGGAAAACAGGTCCAGTTCCCAAGGTTTTAAGCAAAAAAGGCCACCAGAAGCCAAAGCAGTGCAGAGGACAGGGAGGTGCCAGGTCAGTGGTGCAGAGCTGTGCATTAAATGCAGGTTAAAAAGCAGCAGCCAAGCTGTGGCTGCCCCAGGATCCCTGCAATGCTCCAGGCTGGGTTGGATGGGCTTGGAGCACCCTGGGGTCATGGGAGGTGTCCCTGCCCATGGGGGATTTTCAGCTCCTTTCCAGCCCAAACCATCCTGGGCTCTGTGGTTTTCTCTCTGCCAGGCAAAGTGCACACAGCTGGCAATGGGCAGAACCTGCATCCATCATTGCCTCAAATCCAGCAATCCCTGCCCCAGATTCCAAACCCCACCTGCACTCAGGATGGGGATGCTCTGCAGGCAGTGGAGTGCAAGGCAAGGTGGCCCTGCAGAACATCTCCAGGAGGCTGAGATGTCCCAGCTCCTCACGGGAGCACAGAGCCAGCAGCAGGGTGGTGACAGCAGGGTGGTGACAGCAGGGTGGTGACAGCACAGACCATGGGGTGCTGCAGGGGAGCTGTCCCTGCCCATCCCAGCCTCAGGGACAGGGCAGGAGGAGCTTTAAGCTGCCTTCACAGGCTGAATTTCCCGTGTACATCCCCATCACCAGCAGGGCTGAAATGTTTTTAAATCCACACTCCAGTTCTGACGCTCCCTGAGGAGTTACCAACAGCTTTGGATGTGCAGGGTGTTTACATTAGTGATAAAATTAAACAACAAAACCAAAATGTGTCAGTTTGTCTCACTGAAAGGGGTTCACTACAGCTCCTCCAGTCCCTGCTCCCAGTTTACATCCAGGGCTGCTCCAGGTTTCCTGGGATAAGGCATTAATGCCATCCCTCAGAAAGGCATCACCTGGCACCTGCAGCCCCAAGGGCTTCTCCAGACCCCTCCACGACATGGAGGAAAGGGTTTCACCTTCAGCTGAGGGGGATAAGGGTGAAAAGTCCAAACAAACACCCCCAGCTGCAGAAACCAACATTCCTTCTTTTCCCTCTCACTTGAGCCCCTGGACACTCTGCTCTTCTCCAAAATCTTCACCTCAGCACCAGCCCCAGCCTCACCCAGAGCCCAGGGACATTTCCCAGAGCAGAGCCCAGCACTGAGCCCTCACCCCAAACCAGGGCAAGGGATGGAGGGGGCAGAAATACCCTACAGGGTCCTGGAGAGACCAAAGGCTTCAACCCCTGAGCTCAGGGACGTGGCACAACAAGAGTGGACTCACCTCAGCAGGGTCCTGGGGCAGCCACAGCGCAGGGTGACCACAGGAGTGACCACAGGAAATGACCACACACCACAACTCCCCCAGAGCCCCCTCCTCAGCTGCTCCCCATAAATCCCACCCAGCCCCACCTCACTGGGGTGGGGTCACCTGGGCTCACTGACACCCCTGGCAGGGGCCAAGTGCCAAAGCCACCTCCCTGTGCCCTTGGTGACAAGGAAAAGCAAACCCTGGGCTCTCCAGCACCCTGAGATCCCAGAGAGCACAGATTTGGGTTCTCTGCTGTGCAGCTCCATCAGCCCCTGTGACCTCGGGGTGGCACAAAGGCCCTGCCCTGGTCACTGCAGACACTGCCTTGGGCACCACAGAGCCACGGGATCACAGGATCCTTTCTTTATGTGGGAGATCCTCGTGTCCAAGAGCTCCCCAGCCCTTCCAAGGCCACCCCAAGCCCTGTCCCCCGGTGCCACATGCACACAGCTCCAAACCCCTCCAGGTCACACCTGCAGCTTTGTGGGGGCAGCCATGGACCTGATCTGCTCCTCACCTTCCCTCTTCTGGGAATATTGCATGGAAATATTCTTCTCTGGGAATATTGCATGGAAATACTCTTCCCTTCTCTGGGAATATTGCATGGAAATATCCTTCTCTGGGAATATTGCATGGGAATACTCTTCCCTTCCCTGGGAATATTGTATGGAAATACTCTTCCCTTCTCTGGGAATATTGTATGGGAATACTCCTCCCTTCTCTGGGAATATTGCATGGAAATACTCTTCCTTTCCCCAGGAATATTGCATGGAAATACTCTTCCTTTCTCTGGGAATATTGCATGGGAATACTCTTCCTTTCCCCAGGAATGTTGCATGGAAATACTCTTCCTTTCCCCAGGAATATTGCATGGGACCCTTGCCCTGTTTCCCCTTTGCAGAGCTCCCCTTTGCACAAGCAGCACTAAACTGACTGCAGTACGCTGATTAATCCCAGCCACAGACGGCTCCAGTTCCTCCCAGACTCAGCTATTCTGAAGTCACCAGATAACTCTGACTTCTAATTTTATCTTTGGAATAAAAGGAGCCCAAAAAGCCCCACAAACTGTCAGGAGTGTGATAAACCAGGCCCGTGGCTTTGGGGGAGCTTGAATTAAACAAGGAGAGACAGAACCTCCATCTTTTCCCTTTAGTAAAAGCTTCCCACACCTTTAACACTTTCTGTTAAAGTAAAACTCAACCCTGCCAACGTTACACCAACGTTACACCAACGTTACACCAACGTCACCCCTGTGACCGGATCTGGAGGTATTTTGGGGACTGACTGGGATAAAATCCACATTTAACACCTGGTTTCTCCCCCACATCCCTCTACCTCCTTCCACCTCAGCTGAACTTGTAAAATCACAGTTTCCAGTGTTCCCTTTTTTTATTTTTTTTTCACTTTCTGTTGTTTTGTGCAGCAGTCACTGCAGGCTGGATGAACAGCCCGGCTCCAGCAGCCGACCCAGATCCCTCCAGGTGCCTCAAAACAAATGTGCAAATCTAGGTAGGAAAAAAAAGGCCGAGGTTTTGCCCATTTTAGCATCAGAGCCCAGCCCCCTGCTCGCCCCTGGCCCTGTCACCACCCCCGAATGCTCAGCAGTGCCCTCCCCGAGCCTGGAGCACGGAGCAGGAGCGCCGGGGCACTGCTCATCACGCCGATGCTTTTTGACTAATTACTGCTATAAAAAGCAAAAAGCTGTCACAAAGAATTATTCAGCTCCCGCAAGAGTGAAACAGAGACACGTCTGAGAGGAAATGGTGCCCCTTCAGACTCCAGCCGTGCCTGCAAGGATTAACTCAAACCTCGCAGCACCCACCGATGACATTATTTACTGCACCCGTCCCAAAATGTGCCAGATGCAGGGAGAATGAGGGGAAAGGCAGCTCGTGGTGCAGGAGAGGCTCGGGGAGCAGGAGGGGTTTATTAGGGGTGCTATTTGAGCCACAGAACCACAGGATGGTTTGGTTGGGTGGGAAGGGACATCAAATGTCCTCCATCCACCTCCCACTGGCCCAGGTTTGAAAGCAAATCTCCGCTGGGCTGTGCTGAGGGAGCTGGGGTCTGTGAGCTCCCCTCTGTTCTCCAACAGAGAGCAAATATTACCACCAGGTTCTGCTTTACACCGAGCTCTGTCACCCAGGAAATAAAGGGGATCGATTCCAAGGCTCAAGGCAGGCCCCGGGGCAGCTCCCTCAGGCACCAGAGGACTCAGACAGTCAGGAATTCCTACAAATGGGCACTAATGGCACTCGGCAGCAGAGCCAGATGTTGTCAAAATCGGTGACTGGAGAAACACCCCCCAAAAGGAGCCCCCAGTCCAAGCCCTGCCCGTGGGATGTTCAGAGACATCCCTGGAGCTCTGGGGGCTCCCCTGGCCTCTCTCCAGCAGCTCCACACCCTGCTGATGTTTGCCTTGGGGCAGGGTCTCACCTGAGCGGGGCAGAACCCCCATCCATCCCTCCATCCATCCAACCCCCATCCATCCATCCCTCCATCCATCCATCCCCCATCCATCCCTCCATCCATCCCTCCATCCATCCATCCATCCCCCATCCATCCATCCATCCATCCATCCCTCCATCCATCCCTGCTGCCCACGCGGGGGCTCAGCCCAGCACAGGGGAGGCTCTGGGCAGGGGAGTTTGCCCTGCTCACCCCTCCTGGGTGGGGCTGGAGGGCTCAGCCCGGCCCCGGAGCCAGGGAGGTGAAAATCCCCGGAATGTGGCACAAAGGGACGGGAATGGCCCGGCAGGGAGAGCTCAGCCTCTCCGTCAGAGGGGTGAGAGGTGACACTGCCATCATCCCTAAACGCCTTCACAGAGAGCAAACATCAGCTCCTAAAGAGCTCTTCAATCGGGTGAAGAGAGGCAGCGCAGACCCAGCCCCGGGGCTGGAGCAGACACACTCGGATTAGGAACAAGATGCAGTTTTTAGAAATAGGAGCGATTAAACAGCGGAATAAACTGCCCTGGGGTGGTGGATCCAGAGCTCACGGTGCCATCGGGAGGAGCTCTGCTCCAACCCGGGCTCCAGCCACAGCCCTGCATCCTCCCCCAGGGTCCCACAGTGCTGCCAGCTCCCCCAGCCCCGGGGCAGCAATGTGGGGCACCTGGGATGGTCCCTGGCACAGTCCATGTCCCCCAGCCCCGGGGCAGCAGTGTGGGGCACCTGGGATGGTCCCTGGCACAGCACATGTCCCCCAGCCCCGGGGCAGCAATGTGGGGCACCCGGGATGGTCCCTGGCACAGCACATGTCCCGTGTCCCTGGGCAGCAGTGTGGGACCCTCGGGATTGTCCCTGGCACAGTCCATATCCCGTGTCCCTGGACACTGCCCTGCAGCCCTGATCTGCACCGTGACTCTGAGTGAGTTTCCCCTGTGTCCCTCTGCCCCACCCAGGGAGTGCCCCAGGCCAGGCTGGCCAGGGCTTGGAGCACCCTGGGGTGGGGGAAGGTGTCCCTGCCCCCATGAGCTTCCCTCATGGAACTGGGCCAGCTTCCAGGTCCTTTCCAGCCCGAACCATTCCAGGATTCCATGAGCACCGCTGGCACAGGTGGTGGCACACCTGGCTTCTGTCAAAGGGGGAGGTGAGGAGGTGGCCCGTGGTACCCAGCCCTCTCCACCCCCGATTTCCAGACACCGATTTTTATCCAAAGCCAATCCATCCAATTCACAGTCAGTTTTCCCTCCGGAGCCAGCTCTCCGTGCCCAGCAGGACGGTGGCAGTGCCAGCACGGCTCTGCCTTGGGGCCGTGTGGGAAAGGAGGCGGGAATAAATGGAAAAGGATGGGATGTGGCAGCTGGGGAAGGCACCGCCGCTGGTTTCACACGCAAATACCCCAGCCCGGGCTGGGAGGGAGGGTTCCTGCCAGGAGCAGCTGCCAGCATCGCTGGAGGATGAGGCTGCCATGGCAACGGGACAACGTGCTGCCACACGGACCAGGGACACCATCTCAGTGTCCGAGTGCCGAGGGGGTTCCAGCCCGCTTCCTGGGGACCGTGTGTTAATAACCCTCGCATCCCGTTTATCCCGGGCCCGCATTGTCTCCGTAATGAGCTCTCCAGGTTTTCCTGGAGAGCGTTTCCTCGGAGGCTCGGCGCCAGAAACGCGACTCCGAGTTAAGTGGTTTGCTTCGCCGGCAATTCCCTGCCATGCCCACACGCTTTGAAACACAGAGCAGGCTGATTAACTATTAACCACAGGGCACTGACAAACCACACGTTCTGCCCCACTTTGTGCCAGCTCTTCCCCAGGCCCCCTGAGCTCCTCGTCCTGCCGTGGGTGGGACACACGATGTCACCCCCAGCCCGTGGTGCCCTGTCCTGGCACTGCCTGGTGCTCCAGAGCTGCACATTGCAGCAGTTTGGGGGAGGATCAGCTGAGGTGGAGGATGATGATGATGATGGATGACAGGGCACGGCTGTGTGTGCACACAAATCTACCCAGTGCCCCTCAAGGATGACGCCACATCCACGTGAGTAAAGCCTGGAATTACTTTCCTGCTTACAGATGGTTGGGCTCATTGATCTTGGAGGTCTTTTCCCACAAACATGATTCCCTAATTCTGTTACATACATTGATATTATTACTGTGCTGTTAAATTATTTCCGGCAGAAATGGAAACCTTGGCTGGCCCCAGCAAGGCCTGGCTCCAGTGAATCCCTTCAGCATCCCATGAAGCTGCTGGAATCTGCCATGGAACCAGGGACCTCCAGTGTGACCACGTCCTGGGAGCCCAGAACAACCCCCGGCAGGCAGAGGCGAGGATTCAGCAGTGCTTGGGAAGCTCTGGACACCTGAGCACAGCAGCAGCCCTCGCTGCCCTCGGGTGGTGTTTGTTCCAGTCCTGCACTATCCCAGAGCTGATTCTGTCGGATGGACAACAGCCCAGCCTCTCTGTAGCCCTTGGGCAGGGGCACAGACGTGACCCTGCAGCACTGGAGGTGCCCCTCCGTGTTCAGGGGAGGGGGCTGTTCCTGGACGGGCTCTCGGTTGTTTTCCCTGCGGATCTGCCGCTCACAGCGCCTTCCCAGGGCGGGGGCTCGGCTGGGAGGGGAGGGGAAGGGGCTGAGGGCAAGCCCAGCTCAGCTCAGGGCTGTGCTGCTGCTGCTGCAGGGCTGGGGATGCTCTCACCCCCTGTCACTCCCTCCCAGCCAGCCCTGGCTCACCTGCAGCTGTGGTCGCTCTGTGCTGTCATTTAAATCCCAGAGGATGAGGGACCAGCAAACCAAACCTGCAGGAAGGAGGGGCTGCCAAGCCCAGCTCTGCAGCCACTGTCCCTCCGTGCAGCCCAGCTGCTCCCAAATCCTGGGATTTACCACCTCTGCCAAGGCAGAGCTGCCCTCTCCAGGAAGAAATCCCTCCCGATGCCCAGCCTGACTCTCCCCTGGCACAGCCTCAGGCTGTGTCCTCTTGTCCTGTCAGATTCCATCGTGTTCCCAGCAGCTCCCCATCCCAGCAACCACCACATTCCAGTGTGACTCTCCCAGGCACAGGGAACCATGCTCTCCCAGCCCTGCTTTCCATTCAGCTTCTGCCACGAGTGTTCTCCCTGCTCAGCATTCCCAGCTCCCACTCCCCGAGCAGCCCACGCCAGCCGTGGCAAACAACCCAGCCCTTCAAACACACACAGAACTTCTCTTTTCTTCTTTAACCAACAACCACTGTCACTAAACCCCCTTTCTGCTTAATGCAGCTCTGCATCAAAACACCTCCGAGGCAATTCGTTTATACCAGGAGAACTTCTGAGGCTGGAATTTTTCCCTGATGGCACTGCTGGAAGGCTACAACAGCCCAGCAGGTCAGCCAGTTGAAAGCAGTATTTCATCTGGCAATTTATTCAAATAAATCTTTCAAAACATGAAATAAGCTATAAAGATGGAGGCTGTCAAAGGCTGCAGTAGCCGAGCTCCTGAGTGGAATGACCAAGCAGCAGCTGTGGGACACCAGCCCGGTGTGCTGGGGACAGGGTGATGAGTGAGGGGCTCAGCAGGATCACACTGATGGTGGCCTTAGAGGTGATTCTGTTAATTGCTCTCATTACACGTGCAGTGGCATGGTCTGGGCACCCAGGAGATGTGTGGAAAGTCACCAGCACCCAGAGGGGGCTTTAAAGGCTTTGGACCCCCAGCTCTGAGCTCAGCACAGCCCCTCCTGGAGATAAGAGAGCAGAGGGGAATTCCAGCGCTAAGGAAGCTTTTCCTGCCATTGCCCGGGGGAAGCAGGAGCTGAAACAAGAGGCCAGGCGTGCCCCGGGGGATGAAGAGCCCCTTTGTGCCGTGCATACGGCGGGCATTGTGCCCTGTGCCGGGCCAGTGCAGCACCAGCACCCCCTGGGCATCGGCTCCTGCTGCCAGCACCCACAGCCAGGCACAGCTCCCTCCCTGGGTTCTCCTCACCAGCTCCATCGGGAAAGAGAAGAAATGATGGAGATTAGCAATCAGAGAATCCTGGAAAGGTCGGGGTTGGAAGGGACCTCAAAGCCCCTCTCATTCCACCCCCTGCCATGACAGGGACACCTTCCACTGTCCCAGACTGCTCCAAGCCCTGTCCAACCTGGCCTTGGACATTCCAGGGATCCAGGGGCAGCCACCACCCTGTGCCAGGGCCTCACCCCCTCACGAGGAACAATTCCTTCCCAATATCCCGTCTAAACCCATCCTCTGCCAGGGAACATCAAATCGTTAATACTTGTGTTGGGTCCACTGTGTAATTCCAAAAGCCTCAGCCTCATCCAAATCCGAAGGAAATGGTTTTGCTAAAACCAGTCAAGGTTGACCTTGATTGGGCTCCTGCTTCATCAAAAATGCTGGATTTTGGAAAAGAGAGCAGGAATTGTACTTTGTGCTTGCGCTGCATCTCTGCCTGCTCAGGGAAACCCAGGAAACAAAGGTTAACCCAGCAGCTGAGGTGCTGATGCTGCTGGGAAGATTACAGGCCTGGCAGGATCTGCGGGCTTGGCTCTTCTTTCACGGATCCCCCAAAATGAAAACCTGCTTTGAAAATCCTAGAATTGCTGTGCCTTAGCCCCGGATCTCATCGTGGGGATTTGACGGCTCTGACCCATCTCTGCAGCATCTCCAGGAGCCTGGGGACTGCATCTCAGGGAGGCTGTGTCCCTCCTTCACTCCTCCTCAGTGGGGATCAACCCCTGCCCACCTGTGGCAGGTCCCTGCAGTGCTGTCCCTGCTCCTTTTCCTGCTCCCCACGCTGCTCCCACGGCACGGCACGGCATGGCATGGCACAGATTCCCTGTGCTGGGCATGGCTTTCCTGTGCCAGGCATGTTTTCCCTGTGCCGGGCACAGCTTCCCTGTGCTGGGCATGTTTTCCCTGTGCCGGGCACAGCTTCCCTGTGCTGGGCATGTTTTCCCTGTGCCGGGCAGGCAGCTCTGCTGATGGCCATTAGCTGTAATGGGAAGCTACAGAGCCATTCCTTCCCATCAGGGCTAATGGGCACCGCAGGGATAACGCGGTTACCTCGGCCCAGCCGCAGCGGCTTCCCAGCAGCTCCAGAGCCAGCGGGGTCACGGCTCAGCTTCATTCCCCGGGAGACGGGAGCCAAATTAGTCTGTGCATGGACTGGGGAAGCAGTTCATTAACGCGGGATGAGCGCCGGGCATCCGCCTTGTCCCCAGCGCGCCGGGGCACGGAGACACCTCCCGAGCCAGGCGGGGCAGCCCTGGGGCAGCCCTGGGGCAGCTCGGGGGCAGCTCGGGGGCAGCTCTGGGGCACCTCTGGGGCAGCCCTGGGGCAGCTCGGGGGCAGCTCGGGGGCAGCCTCCCCCCGGCACCGGCACCGGCACGGCCGCACCCGCAGCCTCCCGCAGATCAGAACCGTGGGAGTCTCTGGCCCCGGGAGAAGCCTCTGCTCAGCTGCAGGGAGGAAGGCAGGCAGCAGAGACGGGCAGGGAGCAGCTCTCTTCCCACTCCAGCATCCTGCTCCAGCATTTCACTCCAGTACCCCACTCCAGTATCCCACTCCAGTACCCACTCCAGTACCCACTCCAGTATCCCACTCCAGTATCCCACCCCAATATCCCATTCCAGTATCCCACTCCAGTACCCACTCCAGTATCCCACTCCAGTACCCCACTCCAGTATCCCATTCCAGTATCCCACTCCAGTCCTCACCCCAATATCCCACTCCAGTCCCCACTCCATCCCACTCCACCAGAGCAGTTCCCTCCCACAGTCCAGGCAGCAGAACAGAAATCGTTTTTTTCACTTGTTCCACCCCTGATTCACATTCACTCCCAGTTAACCCCCTGCACCTACTGGCTCAGGAGAGGATTTTCACGTTTCTCTCCCCTCACAAACACAGGAGCTGCTTTCCATCCTCAGGATCGAGCCCAACCTGCTCTCTGGGACAGTTTGCAGAGCCTAAATCCTGCTCCTCCCCGAACATCCTGGACTCTGAACAGAAACTTGGTTGTTTCTGGGTCTGCTTTGAAGTCCAGGTTCCACAAGGAAGCCGTTTGCAGCATGAGAATGAGGATTGTGTAACGATTTCTCCTGGAGATAACAGCTCTGCAGGAGCTGCCAGCCGGGAGCACTGGCACTGATGGAATTGGCAATGGAGGAGCCCAGCCTTGGGAATTTTTTTCTGTAAGTGTTAGTATTTCATAATAAAGGTTGTGATTACCAATCTTAGAAGAATCAAGTGGCTGAAGAGGCTTCCTGCTCTGGTTTGGTCACAGCAGCCCGGCCTGGCCTGGCCTGGGGGCTGGCACTGCTGCTTGGCAGGCTGAGAGCCTGCTCACATCCAGCATCCCGGGGCACGGGAAGGGATCCAGGATGCAACCCCAGGCAATTCTTCCTCCTCCTCCTCCTCCTCCTCCACACACTCACTACATTCACCCCCAGGAATGGGACCGTGCACTCCCAGCCTTTTCCTCCTCCCCCTCCCCATTCCTGAAGCAAACCCAGACCCTCAGTTTCCCTTCCCCATATTATTGTCCTTTGCTGCCTGGGTTTGCAAAGCCCCTTTTGCTTCTCTTCCCCGAGCTCTGCAGGGTCCCCTGTCCCCGCTGTGCCCCCAGGGCTGTTCTGTGCCCCCTCGGGGGGGTGCCCGGCCCCGGGCTCGGAGCTGCGCTGATGAGCCGTGAGCTCCCTGCGGCTGGACCGAGCGGGGAGCAGCTCCTCTCTCCAGGCCATCTGCAACTTTCTGGACTGCGGTGGCTGTTTTTGTCCCGTTTTTGGGATCAGCTGCCAGCCCAGCTGCGGCCACAGCTCCCACACCAACCCCGGCCCCGGCCGTGCCGCAGCGATGCCCGCACCGAGGGCTGATATGGGGAGGAACCGGCTGGGAAAGCTGGAAATCCTCACTGCTGCAGGGAAGGATGATGCTGGCACAGCCCCTCCATGGCACAGGGGTGGGATTCCCGTCCGTGCTCCCACCGAGGAGCTGCCCTGGCTCCCAGGAGCTCTGGGCTGGGGGGGCACCGGGAGAACGCGGAGCTGTCCCCTCCCTCCGAGGGACTGTCCTGGAGCAGAACAACCTCTGCATCCCTGAGCCAGCGGTGCCAGCTCCCCCGGGCTCGCACACCCCTCAGCACCGTGCAATTAAATATTGAAGTGTCTCGTTAAACATTGAAACCGCGGGTGACCCGATGGCATCGCCGGCGTCTGGCAGGAGGAGAACGGCGACGTCAGCAGAGCTCTCCTCCAGCAGAGCCCTCCTCCAGCAGAGCTCTCCTCCATCAGGGCTCTCCATCAGGGCTCTCCATCAGGGCTCTCCAGCTCCAGCACAGCCTCCCGAGCACTGTCCTTGCTCCCAGCGCCGGGAGAGCCGAGCTCCCGCAGGACCCAGCCGGGCTGGAGGATGGAGCAGCTCAGCCAGAGCCCCCCGAGCCTTCCCGGGGCCGGGGCAGCGCAGCTCAGCCCCTCTGTGCCAGCCATCCCGGCCAGGGCTGCCTGCGGGCACTGAGGCTCCTGGCACCGCTTTCCCTCCGTGCATTTGTCCCTTGTCCCTCGGCGTGGGCAGGACGGGCAGGTGGCACCGTGGGTGTGGCAGCGATTCCTGGAAAGCCGCTCGGCAGACACCCACGGAGAGGGCCCGGGCCCGAGGGCAGGGCTGGGGCTGGCCCCACACACAGCCTGGGATAGCATTCCTGCCTCCTCAGCCTGGTGTCCCTGCCAGCCCACCCTGCCTGCCCTTCCTGAGCTCCCCTGCAGCCCCTGCCCCCCACAATCCCACTCCTGCAATCCCTCCTTGCTCCCACCCTGCACAGCTCCAAAACCTCACATGCTCCAGTTGGGTTTTAACCTTCCAGGACATTGCCCAAACCTTTCCCTGTGTCAGGACATGAACCCTGCCCTGGCACAGGGTGCCCAGAGCAGCTGGGGCTGTTCCTGCATCCCTGGAATGTCCCAGGCCAGGTTGGACAGGGCTGGGAGCAGCCTGGGACAGTGGGAGGTGTCCCTGCCATGGCTGGGGTGGCCCTGGATGGGCTTTAAGGTCCTTCTATCCCAAACCATTCAAGGATTCTGCAATTCCAGGATTCTGTAACCACCACCCAATCTCAACACGGAGTCAGACCATGGAGCAAATACCAAGTGCTGTTTGTGCACCTGAGCCCTCTGCAAACACAGTTCAATCTCTGACTCCCTCTGGGACTTTTCTGTCTACATTTTAAAACACCCCCTGGTTACTCCTGTGCTGGAAGCAAACCATGCCCAGCCCCTGCAGGCTGTGGCCAGAGGAATTCCCTGTCCTGTTGCAAACCCCACCGATCCTGCAGCATCCTCCTGCTCTCCTCAGCCAGGGGATGTGGGGTTGGGATCTGCCACACAGCCAGCTGCAAATGCCACCAGGGTGCTCCATTCAAATGGAATTTTTAATGTTTGTGTTTTACCTGGCCTCTCTGTGCAGTGACTGCACTGAATCACCTCGGTTTGATTCATTCCTGCCTCGTTTGAAAGAGTCCAAGACACATTCCCTGGAAAGGCTGTGTGGGCAAGGACCACAGATCCCCCATCCATTAGTACAGAAAAATGCCTCGTTTTAAATTGTGATTAACTGAATTCTTACCCCCAAAGCACCCCACAGGGCTGGGGGATCTTCCTCCCCATATTCCCACCTTTGGGTGCAGGTGTCAGGAGCTTGTCGCTGCCATAAACTGGAGGATTCCTGTCAAGGATTTAAATCAGCAACTCTGGGCTTTCTGAGGGAGGTTAATCCACTCCAAGGCAAAGAAAATATTTCTCTCTCTGTCCTTAAACCCAGCTTGGTGCTCAGAGAGACCCAACAGCTCACGATCCAGAGGCACCTGAAGCCCAGCAGGGCCTCTCCCCTCTCCCCTGCCTGGTGCAAGATGAGAAACTGGTCCAGCTCCTCTATGGCACAAAAAACATCTCTTGTGAATCCTGGATCCAATTAAAATTATTTCAGGCTTAATGATTCAAGCTGCTGCTGGAGAAGCTTGTTGCTGTGTTAACTCCTCATTTCATGCTGTCCCCCTGAAGGAGGCCAGAGAGGGAGCATTGCCTGCCCCAGGTGAGGGCTCCAGACACGTGTGGGGCACTGGGACCCCGTGCCAGGGGATGCTGTTGTCCCTGGCAGGGGCACAGGACGATGCCCACCCTTCCAGCAGGGTTCCAGCTCCCTGGCTGGAGCACAGGTTGCTGCTGGGGGGCTGGAGGGAACCCTGCCCCTGGAAGAATCCCAGGAAAATCACTGCACTGGAGCCTCTCAGAGCAGCCCAGCTTTAACCCAGTGGCACCAGTGGCATCAGTGACCCCGTGGCAGGGGGCAGTGGGAGGTAGAACCACCCCAGGACCACCCATCCCTGCAGCATGTCCCCGTGCAGGGATGGCAGGGGGGTGGCAGGGGTGTTTGTGAGCTCAGGGCTGTGATCAGGGTCTCAGGCTCTGTCCCAAGGACCCACAAACTGCAGCAATCTCCTCACGTCTCCTGCTCTTCCTGCTCACTCTGCTTTCTCCTTCCTCTCTCTGCTGCTCTAATATTTATCGGGGCTGAGAGCCTTTTACCCTCCAGGAGCTCCTGAAAATGCTTTGCCCAGAGCTCTCAAACCTTGGCTATTCCACTGAGCCTGCAGGAGCAGGAATCCCTGGGACCTGCAGCCAGCCCAGCCCAGCCCCTCTGGGGTTACAGAAAACACCAGAAAACACAAATTGCTGCTGTTGTGGGGTTTCCACTGAGCCATCCCTGCCCCCCATGTCCCGTGTGCTTTCCCCTGGGGCTCAGCAGTGCTGGGGGCTCTGCTCAGGGGTCCTGACCATCCCCTCTCCAGCAGACCAGGGTGACCCCAGCCCCACCCAAGCTGCAGCCCCTCGGGACCTCTCCAGGTGTCCCAGCACTGCCACAGACCAGCTCCCAGGCTGAACAGGAGCTGGGAAAAATCCCACCTTCCAAACTCCCCCTGGAGGGGCTGCACCATGTCCCAAACCCTCTCTGGCTCTCCTGGGTGTCCCTCAGCCGTTCCCTGTGTCCATCCCTTGTCCCAAACCCCTCTCTGGCTCTCCTGGGTGTCCCTCAGCCATTCCCTGTGTCCATCCCTTGTCCCAAACCCTCTCTGGCTCCCCTCAGTGTCCCTCAGCCATTCCCTGTGTCCATCCCTTGTCCCAACCCCTCTCTGGCTCTGCCAAGTGTCCCTCAGCCGTTCCCTGTGTCCATCCCTTGTCCCAAACCCTCTCTGGCTCTGCCAAGTGTCCCTCACCCCATGCTGCCCTTTCTGGGGAGCACAGNGGCTCCCCTCAGTGTCCCTCAGCCCGTGCTGCCCTTTTTGGGGAGCACAGCCCCATTTCCCTTTGCCAGCCCAGCCCGCCCTCTCCAGCTCTTTCCCACCGACGGTAATTACCTAATGAGCTCATTAGGACCCCGGGATGTGCTGCTGCTGCCTGCGGATCGTGCTCTATTTTTACCCCGTTAGAGTAAAACACGGCCGGCTGATGAGAACCATCCCTCGGGCAGGAAGGCTCCTTCCAGCCCCTTTTCCCTTGCTAAAATCTGATTTCCTGTCCCTTCCCGGCCCCAGGGCCATCCCGCCACAATTCCAGCAGCCTGGGCGAGGACAGGGTGACCCCCAGCACCCAGAGGTGTCCTGAACCCCAAGCCCTGGGCTGCACCCCACTGGCACCAGGAGGGCTGTGCAAAGCCTCTCCTCACCCTGAGGAGCTCTCCAGGAACAGCTCCCATGGATCGTTCCCAAATCCCAGCCATGAACCTGCCCCCCACAGCCCCCCCAGCTGCTCTCCAGAGTCTCTCCACGAGCGAGAGAGGAGCAGCAGGATGCCAGCCAGGCTCAAAGTGTGGATGCATTGCAAGGCCATAAATATTTGAAGGGGCTGAGTGAATCTGCTCTCAGGCTGTGCAAGCTCCAGTGCCCCTCAGCCCTTCCCTGGCCAGGATGCCAATCCCTGTTCCTCCCTGCCTGCCCCAGCACCGGCCAGGAGAGCTGCAGCACTCACTGGGGCATCTCTGCTGGCCTCTGGAGTTTACCAGGGGATTTTTTTTTCCCCAAGCATGCCATGGGAACGGGGAGCAGGGCTGGTGGCAGGTACAGGACAGTGCCACCTCCTCGAGGTGCCACCAGAGCCCCTGGCAGGGTCATTTACAGCTCACTCTGTTCCATTCCTTCTGTATCAGTGCCTTATTCCCATCCAGAACAAAGCCCAGGTGTGGAGCTGGGGTTCCATGGAGGGGCTGAGCCCCTGGCACGGCCCTGCTGGGCTCCCTGCACAGCCCAGGGCACCCTCAGCTTCCTCTGAGCCCCACAGGATGAAATCTGTCACCAAAGCAGAAAGCACAGGCAATAAAAAGCCCCGACATGTGCTGGAGGAGTCTGAACCAAGGAGTGGTGCCAGGCTGGGGAATCACTCCCTGCTGCTTTGGGGCTTTACACCAACCTGCACACGGGAACAAAGCCAGCCTGTGGCTGAAATCATTGATTCACACAGGGGATAAATGCTGGGGGACACAGGAGGGACAGCAGTGACAAGGCCAGAGGGAGCAAAGTCCATCTGGGTTCAGGAGAAGAACCTTGATATCGAGGGAGAGCTCAGGAGCACCGAGATTTCAGCAGGGACTTGGTCCAAGGGAGCACCTGGGGCAGAACCAGGGCAAGGCTCAGTCCCACGAGGCCACAGGGACCACGAGTGTCCCTGCACAGATGGGGGAGGCTGGGCTGGCACAGCAGGAACACTCCCAGTGCCCATCACACCCCCAGTGCCCATCACACCCCCAGTGCCCATCACACCCCCAGTGCCCATCACACTCCCAGTGCCCATCACACCCCCAGTGCCCTGCTCCTGCCCCTCTGTCACTCCAACCCCAGCCCTGCCCCGTTCCTGTGTTTCTGCTGCCCTCACATCTCTTCTTTTCCAATGGCCCCGGGAGCTCCAGGTTTTCAGGTTCCCAAAAACACTCTGTTCTCATTCCACATTTCCTTTGGAAAGCCATTTTTACTCTCAAGCCAGATATATTAGTCAGCAAACTATGCAGTGCAAGGCTAATGAGAACTAGATCGATTCATGAAAAGTACCTGCTCAGCAAATTTATTATTTTTCGAACATGAATCTGTTGGACTCTGCCTTTTCCCCCCAGCCCCAACCCACTGCCCATTCCCTGAGTTAAGGGTACAAGGGAGAGCTGCAATTGCTGCCTGATCCATATATTCTTAAAGCCTCTTTCCAGCTCCAGCATGGCTGACTCAATTTTTGTCTTTTTTTTTTTAATTATTAAATAAAAATCCCCTGTAGGCAGCTGGGTGGATATTTCCTTTGGGACTCCAGGCTGTGTTCCAGGGTGAGAGCCAACAGGGAGCAGCCACCATAAACCCTCTGAAAAACCCCAGCCCCTCATTGATGTGACAGATATGCCACTAGAATTAAAGTCTTTGGCAACAGACTTTATGCAGCCAAAATATTCTATTTTGGGCTGCAGCATTGATCAGAGCCTGACATCACACATTAATGAGCTGAGGCCTTGCTGCCTGTGCAGGCTGCTGTTAATTATCATGGAGAAAAACCACCTGGATTTTGTGGTGAGACACCAGAACCTGGATGCTCCTCCTGACCCAGCCCTGGGGTTTGGCCCTGCTGAGGAGCCCAGGGCTCGTGTCCTTTACTGCCAGACAGGAAGGGTTAAAATATGTGTGAACCTTGAATTTCCAGTGAGCTGCCCAGTGCAGAGCTGGCACTCCCAGGACAGGAAAATGGGACTCAGCCTTTGCTTGGCTCCAGAGGGATTGAGGCCAGCAGGGAGTGGAGGGAGGCTCCCAGCTCCAACAGCCAAAGAGAGGATGGTAAAATGGTTCTGGCAAAATAATTCTGATAAAATCATCAGGGTAGAGCCAGCTCGTGGCCCTGAGCCTTGCACCTCTCCAGGAGGAATTTCCTGACCTTTCCATGTTCCCAATGCCAAGCACATCATAAAGACCCAGGCAGGTTTTCAGTCTGTTCCCTGATCTGCAGAGGAGCTCTTTCCATTTGCAGTGACTTTCCTGGCCAGGACCAAAGCCTGGACAGCCTGGGAACACAAACCCTCCCTGCTTTCCATAGGAAAACAAACCTTCCCTGGTCTCCCCAAGGAGGGCTGGGATCGTGCAGGACTGGACAC
>VWYP01001861.1:64437-97109 GCA_013400435.1 Pycnonotus jocosus | reverse complement strand
AAAAAAAAAGGAGCTTACTAACAAGAGAAACAGCAAAAGGGAAAACCCCCCAGTAAATAATCACTAGATATAAAACTGAAAAATCTCATCAGTGCTAGGGGAACAAAGGTAAACCCAAATTTGCAAGGTACTGCCTCCTTCTGAGATGGCCCTGTGTGAAAAGGGAAAGGGAAAATGGCACTTTCCCAGATGGAGCCCGCCAGGGGCGACTGTGTGGCTTCAAAGACGAAAGGAAAATGAGTCAGCTTAACTATGGCCCTCCATGGTTGACCACAAGGTGAAATAAAGAGGTGGCAGCAGAAAAATAACCTTCCCAGGGAAGCAGGAACTTACAGAGCAGTTCCAGGGGTAGACAAAGACCCACCAGCACAGCAAGCGCTGCCACCTGACCCTTCCTCCTGCCACCCGTGGGATCCGCTGCTTTTGGTGCTGATGTTGGGGGCTTGGGGACAACTGGGCTGTCAGCACCAGCATGGTTCCCTTCCAAAAAACAGAGCTTTCCCAAAACAGAGCCTTCAGCAAATTCTGCCAGGCAAAAGTGGAAGGAGTTTGGGTGCCTCAAAATTTTAAAGGGACCAGCATCTCCTGTCTGCCCCACAATTCCAGTTCCAGCTGCTCTCTCTCTTTAAGAGACGGTAACAATTTTGGGACATAGATATGTGGGAAATGGATTTGCAGAGAATTCTCAAAGCTTGATAGAAGGATCACATAGTCTTGTGCATCTGTATGCAAACTTTGAGATAAAGGATGCTGACTTAGAAAGGCCATGGAATAGGACAGACATTGCTGAGAGAGAAATGGAACCAGAAACAACTTTCAAATTATTACCTTGCAAAGAGACTACATATTTTGGAGAAATAGAGCTATGAAAAATGTATTTTAGAAAGACCCACATGAGGTATTTTAGTAGATGATTGGCTTAGAAGCATCAGCAGCACTGTGTGGCAAAAGCTGATAGGACAAAAATGCTTATAATGTATTGTAATTAGGAAATAGTTTGGCTTCTGATTTTGATGAAGTGAATCATAACATCTGTACCATGTCACCCTTCTCATGAGACTGAAAATGGAATAAAAGTCTTTAAAATGCCTCTCAGAAGCCCTGTCTCTGGGTCAGTAAAAGGGGGTTTCTGATACAGATAAGTATAGAATACAGTGACATTTTGTGTTAGCCATGACAGCTATTAAGTCACACTATTTGAGCATTACAATGATAAGAAGAACATGTCATCCATGATCTGCTGCCTAAAGATTTTTAGCTTTTTTATATATTTGTAGCTGTTTAGAATTTTAATAAATGTAGCTGTGTAGTTTCTAGTGTCTTCTCACACTTTAGAACAGTAGTTACCCTTTCTCACATATGATGCCATATTCTTAAAATTCTGTTCTTATTTTTGAAAAAGAATTTCTATCAAGGACATCCTGTTTTGCTCAACACCAGAGATGAAATAATAAGATCCTTCATAGACATAGCAGGGTATAGGGCTAAGAACCCTTGGAGGGGCTCCAAAGAGGCAGATCCAAGGATGGGTTACCAGGGCAACTGTTCTCCTATTGAACGTACTTGCTAGGTATGCTAATAAGTTAAACTTCTAAAAATTGTGAATTTTTGATGTTGGGTGTGGACATAGGAATAACATATGCACCTGAAAGATTTAATTGAAAGACTGTTTTCTGTGTTATCAATGTTAGTATTGTTTGGAAAGTTTTTTTCCAATTTTAGGCAATGGATCTGCAAAAAGCAGTGAGAACACTGAGCATCCACTGAGTCTGAAGCAATTTGTCTCTGCATAGAAGAGTGCCATGGTTTAACCAAGCCATCAACCAGGCAGCTGCTCATTCACTGGCCCACCAGCAGAATCAGGAAGAGAATCAGAAGGGTAAAAAACTCAAGCACTGAGGTAACAACAGGTCAGTAGGGAAAGCAAAAGCCTCATGAAAGAGCAAAGTGAATTAAGGAATGAATTCACTGCTTTCCATGGGGAGCCAGATGTTCAGCCATCTCCAGGACAGCAGGGCCCCATCACACATAATGGTGACAGAAGGCAAACCCCTTTTCCTCAAATGTCTCCTCCCTTCTTGCTTCGTCCCTCCACTTTAAATGGTGAGAATGGCCACCATGGTCTGGAATATCCCTTTGGTCAGTTGAGGTCACCTGTCCTGGCTGTGTTTCTCCCCAGCTTCCCAGGCACTCCCATCTCCCTGCCAGTGTGGCAGTACAAAAAGGAGAAAAGTCCTTGGCTCTGTGCAAGCTCGGCTCAGCAATAACAAAAACATCTCTATGTTATGAACTCTGTGTTCAGCACAAATCTAAAGCACAGCCCCACATCAACCACTGCAAAGAAAATTACCTCTACCCTAGCCAAAATCAGGGCAGAGAGAAAAAGTTCTACCTTGTGATGTGATCACCCATGCATGGAGACGGTAAGGTGTTTCATATTTTGAAGATTAGTGTTCCAACCTCCATTATGTAAAACTCTTTTTAACATGAATAATTTCATTAATAATATTAATGAAAGAATTGAAGGAAGCTAAATGTAAGTATTATTTATATGAATTGCAAGTCTAGGACTTGAATTGTATCAACCGTGTGTTTTTAACCACACCGAGTAAAGAAGCAGGTTCCCTGAGGCTGTGCAATCCTCATTTCTCTGCAGAGTTTCTATATTTTGACCTCCACTGTGCCATGAGTGTTGAAGCTCCCTATCCTTATTGGACTGTGTTGTTTGTTGCTCTGAGCCATGATGTAAGTCTACATTCATAGCACCTGACTGTTAGCAACTATTAATTTTTGAGACTTTGGGGTTGCCCTTCTTCACTCTACCTGTTAAATGGTAGGGATGAAAGAATCTCATAGTCTCCCAACCTGCACACTTGAATCCTGATCCAGGTCACAGCTAAACCCTAATTAATTATTTGCTGTGGTATTACAATGACTTTTACTTCAACTAAATATCATTTTAATATGAATTTTATAAGTTTGGGAAGGAATGGAGTTAAATTATGTGCTAGGAGTCACTGAGGGACTTCATCTTACACCCAGAAATTTTCCTGAGTGGAGCTGTTGCTCACTCTACTATTGCAAGATCAAGCAGGCAGGAAACAAAAGCAAAGGGGAGACACCTGGAGCATTTTTATCCTTCCTCTGTGCTTAGATCATTCCAGCCTCTTTGGAATCATGCAGTGTTGTCATCATCTGGGGAAATGGACATTAAGTACTTATTTCTCAAAGTCATGCAGGAGGAAACAGATGACAGTTATGAGAACAATCCTTAATGTGATTAATATGAGCTTTCTTAATGTGCTTAATAAGCCTTATATCTTCCCTTTGCACTTTTATTTTTAAATTCTGAATAATTTAAAGTCAACTGCTTGGAATAGCATAGCAAATCTCTGTTGCTTCTGACTTTGTTCTTGTTCCACATTTGCCTTTATCTTATAGATTACCTATAAGAAGACAAAATAGTTTCCTCCTGGGACTTCTAAAACTTATGTCAACTTTTTAGATTTTTCTTTTTACATATTTTGAAAAGAAAATTTGATATTTAACCCAAGCAATGTTCATGAATTCAAGTCAAACAAGATAACTGAAAAAAACAGGATTTAAAAAAAAAGAGGCAGAGACAGAACTCATTTATTAATGCTCCCATATATGTTTGGTTGATTCAGAATTCATTGATCAGAGAGTGACTCTACTTCTGTGTTACCTGTTAGCATCTTTCATAGGGTAAATACAATTTTCAGTGAAATTCTGGGCAATATTCATATGTTTCACCATTAAGCCACCACCTCCCCATCCAAAATAGTAATACCTACTGAAACTCAGTACTAACTTATGATGTAGTGGTGGTTGGTGGTGTGGTGGTGATGACAAGCACATTGTGACATGGTAGTGGTACAAACAGATGAAGATGTTTTCTGCCTTTCTCCAGCCAGTTGCTTTTTCTTATGCTTCTCCACAGTACAATACAGACAGCAAGACCAACATCTCCTACTTCTTTCTAGCTGCTGCATTGCAGAGGAGCAGCTTCTCCTCTGGGAAGTCTTTTCCTCTGGCAGAAATTCTTGTTTTCATCCCTGTCATCTTCAAAATTTTCTAATATGCCACTGATATTGTTTGCTTTTTCTTTTGTCCTCCACATTGAAGTGTCTCTGGACACCTATTAGTGCTCTGGGCTTAGGAGACATCATGGCCCAAAGTGTCAGAAATGAGACGTGTACAAGTACATGAGCATATGAATATCATTAAGGGTAAAACACAAAAAATTCTCTCCAGAAATTCTATGTGTGTGCTATGAACACCAGAACAGTATAATAATTCCTGTACTGCATAACTCAGGAGGTTCACCTATGTTTCTGTTGCCTGTGTTCCCCTTAGCAACTAATATGTTCATTATCTACTTTATTGCTTATAGGTACTACATTTCTTGCTGATTTTGTTTATGATGACCTTTTACGGCTGTATTGCAACCACCCAAAACATATATGTCATTCTTGCATGTTTCTCCTTTTTACCTCAGAATGTTTCTGTCTTTGGGGTTTTTTTAATGTATGTTCAGAGTAGAAAAATAAATGGATGGATCTTAATTTCTTTCATATTATATCTAACCATATGCTTTTTAAAAAACATTCTGTTATTTTCAGACAGATATAAAATGATTGTTAAAAGTGTGTGGAAAAAATTATATTTGTCCTAGGAGTTCCAAATTTCATCTTATATCACTAATGACATAGTAATGGCAACAGCAATGATAAAATTAAATAAATACTAAAATTAGCCATTATGACCACTATGAGAAATCTCCAATCCACAACTCATGCAATAAAATCTGACATGCAAAAATTTGTAAAAGGAAAGCAATGAGATGTGTTATCTGTTGCCATAAGTTTTGGTCAGGACTACAGGACACTGCTTTGTTAGTTTTTATGTTCAAAATGCTTAAGAAATAAAGAGAGGGTATCATACTGGGAAGAGCTTGAATACTGGCAGGCTTTTAATACCAGAAAACTGGTTATTGAAGGATGTTGCTGGTTGTATATGCTCACAGGGCTAAAATTACTAAAATCCCATTAAAAGCATCATCTTCTATTTTTTTACCATAATTTACGTAGAAAAGTATTTCTGAGGTCCTTTGGGTCTGCTTCCTTCTCTTAGCAGGAGTAACATTATTGGTCAGGTTGTTCATGGCTTAGCCCACTCAGATGGTGAAAATCCCAGAGGACAGATACTACAGGATCTCTCTTTCCACCTTTGGAGTCATAGAGTTTTGTGTGAATTTTTCCATTATTTATATGACCCCAATCTCCTTTTTTTTTTTTTTGTTTTGGATTGAATCAACCTTTTTGAAAGACAGACTGACACTTGGCATTTTTCTGTCTTTACTGCTGTCTTCTCATGAGGACTACAGTGAACATACAGCACAAGAACTTGTGCAATCATGTGTCACAGATTGCAGCCACAACACTGATGGAGAAACTACTGCAGAAAAGTGTTGTTTATATATATACCTGTGCATTATAGTGTTGAAAAAGCAGGTCTGATTGCTCTAACTGTAACAATTTCAGGTACAACACAGAAGGTTCTACAGATTGTCTTATTTTGAATAAGTTTAAGAAAAAAGTTCACCTCTGGTTTTTCTCTGTGTTCAAAAAAACCTCTTGCAGGAAATCTTTTGAGATTGTGTGGAGTCAGAGCTACCTGTGTATATTGCAGACATAGATACTTACAAGTTCTGCCAAGATGCTCCATAGATTGGTTCTTTCAACAAGCTGTGTTCCTCCAGTCCAGCACATGAATCACTGTACTTTATCAGAGTTTGGATCTCCAGAGTAATTCTTGCAGGAGTAGAACTGAGTTACAAAGTGAAGATGGTTGCTTATAGGTGAAAGACACAGTTTTTAACTAACCTCAAATTTTCAACATAAAAAAACCCCCTAAACCAAACACATATGCTGGCTGATGCTTGTTATGAATCCATTGTAAAAACACTGCAATATCCAAGAGCTACATATCCTTTTTAATAGGTTTGCAATTTTAACTAAAATTTTGATTATATTTGCACTTAAAAAAATATGAATGTAATTTGTATTTCATTTGTCCAGTGAGGATGACAAAAGGGATAGACAGTAAGAACAGCATGGTATTTAAAATGAGAGCTATTCCTGTGGGTTAGGGGGAGTGAATAAACAAAAGAACTGAGGTCCAAGACCTCAGCTGATGTAAATTGGTGCTGATACCAGAGTAAACTGTGCCACTTGACACCATCTAGAGTCCAGTGTTACAGAAGAGTATGAAATAAAAGGCATAAGCAATTGCTTTTGAGAAGTAATTTGTAAGCTCAAATCATGGAGACAGGCAAAGCAAAGCTCTATGGCTTAAAAAGGTGACATATTTCCGGTAGTGTTTCTTCTTTGTGGAGATTTACAGAGAGGATACAGAAACTAAACATAGCTCTTAAGAAAAGAAATAGAAGAAAGACGTAGAATTTAAACTGGTGACTCTGAACTCAGCTTCTGGGGGTATTAAGAAAAGATTTTGCAAGCCAGTCAGTCTTTGCTAATTTTGTCTGACAGATCTGGTGGATTGCATTGGATGAGACAAAAAGAGAAGACAAAAGAATAAAAGGGAAAATCATGGTGATAGATAACAAGTTTCCAGAAGTCTGGGCAGGCTATAATGGAAAAAAACTCTGGGATAATGTTGATTCCAGCTAACAAACATTCTCCTCTATCACATCCAGATCTTCTTTCTGTCATTCTTTTCTCTGTTGCTTCACTTTCTGTGCTGAAAATTTCCACCACCCAAATCACAGTGTTTTCATTTATTGATAGAATTTTCCTAAAATAATTTTTTAAATGTTCTTAAGTAAGAGTGATACCATGACTAATAGGACCCATTTGCCTGATCTTTTTTTTTTGTCCTTTTTTTTCTTGAAATGCTTTTCTCATAGGCTAATATTTAAAAGGGAAATCTTTTCTTTTTTAAGAACATAATTTTAATCTAATCTTAAAAATATGCCTTTACATCTTCAGACAAGCTACTAAGTGAACATGTATGTTGTCAGAAGAATTATTAATTTTTCATAGCAGTAAGAAAGGACATACTTTTTTTTTACTGATTCATATATATTTGCTATCTATTTTAGACAATGACATTGTTTTATTGCAGTTTTTAACCATACAGGATTAAATTCACAGAAGGACAATGTATAGATCTTTTTTTTTCAAGTTAAAGGATGTGATCTTAGGTAATTGACAGAAAACTGACCCCAGTGTCACATTAACCGTGCATTCAGGAAAACTTTTGCTGGAGATTAATGTAGACAACTTTTTATCTAAGGATTGCATTCAGCTGATAGCTACTGTGTGCACAGAGCAGTAGGTTGACCGACCAGGTCTGTGTATTTCAGAAAACTCTTCTCCTTGTGAGTCAAACAAGTTCTAGCATTTTTATCAGTGGAAGACAAGTAAGAATTGGGTCAGATTTAAGAGCCCAAAAACCATTAAGCTGAGGCAAAAAGGTGGGCAGACAGGGTACTGAATTTTTTCCTGCCTGGAAATCAATGCACAAAATCAATTTAAAGGACTTGAAGAAAGAAAGAAAGAAAGAAAGAAAGAAAGAAAGAAAGAAAGAAAGAAGGTATCTAAAAGGAACATAAAAAATATGAAGATGTTTAGAAAGCATATTTTTAAAAAATCTCTGTCTTCATGCTAATTCCAGCTAGCTAGCATTCTGTCCTTCTACATTTGCTACTGTTTTTCTTTTCCATCTATGTTAGACACTGTTGCTACCTAGAACTTTGAGTTGGAATGGAGATAAAATAGTAAAGAGGCGATAATTTAGAAAATCTTTATTTAGTAGTCAGTGAGATTTTTGAGATTCAACTGGAACCTGCAGTTCTGCTCCTGTCTTTTTGATCACTGACCTTGCTGTACAACTCCTAGGTTTTCCAAGGTGCTGAGATCAGAAATCAGTGTCAAGGCACACTTTAGTGTGGTGTGAAATATTAAGGTGGTGCTGTTTCCCATTTGAAATTCAAGGTGTTTGTGATGGCACTGCTTGTCGCAGCTCCAGGGAAGGAAAAGGAGGACGGTGGATTTGGCAAAGATGAACTGCATAACATACTGTAAAATCAGTGTGAGTCTGTGCTGTGCTGGGTATCAGAGTGATCTGATGTTTAAAGCACTGCAGGCAGCAAATGCTGGTGTCAACCACTGCAGTGCATTCTTCCTAAGGCCAAGTTTTCAAAGTCAGCACTAAAACTATTACCACTTTGCAGTAGATGATACTCTGCCCTGGTGTCTCTAGCGGCTTAGGCTGCATCTCTCATTTGCTTTTGTGGCTAGTGATTAATCAGAAAGGTAGAATGATGTGAATGCTAGTACCACATGCTTTGTTCTTCAGCCATATACAGTGTAACTGTTTGATAAAACCTGCTCTTGGGACTGCCCAAAGTGCAGACTGGAGAAACAAATGTCACCTCTTCCTGTTGGGGAAATGGGGTCTGGTACCACTGAGGGCCATGAATAAGCAAACACTGCAAGAAAAGTTCTTAAATAAATTTGTTGAGTGTCTCTGATGAACTGTAAGTACAAGTTAAGTGTTTGAAGGCTTCAGAGATTCTATTTTTTATTTAAAGTTCCACGGCTCAGCATGTGTTATTGATTTCATACCTTTCTGTACAGTTATAGCAATAACTTCTGACTCAACTATTAATAAAATTAAAAAATTGACGTTACAATGATTGATTTTGGATAAATAAGAGATCCTGGCTGAACTAGTCCCATTGTTTGAAAAACTATTACACAGACCTGACAGACATATAAAGGGAGAGCTGTATCAGTACTCTGCAAAGCAAGTTCATCCTGGGATTTGGTGCTTGAGCCTTGAACTTGATCATCTGCTCAGCTCATTGCGAAAAATTGTCTAAATTCCTTACGCAGTGTGGATTCAGTCCTCAGGGTGTAAAACAACTGTGACTCCTCAGCACAGCAGAAGCACAAAAAAAAAAAAAAATAAATGCAGTGTGTTACTAGGAGCAGCTCTCTGCCACCCAGACACGCAGATCCATTAGTCCTACTTCCACATCAGTCCCAAACTGGTTCACATAGGGTCTCCCTCTGCACCAGGACCACGTTCCCAGGCACCGGGACACCAGTGGGATCACATCAACTGGAGAAACCATTTACCTCAAAGCTCTGTGCTTCCTGTTAAAAACAGCAGGCTAAAACAAGGTGATTTTAAGCCTGTTAATTAAAAACTTAAAAACAACAACGGAGGCTGAGGCCTTAGGATAAGCCTGAGGTCTGCTGTGCAATTCAGAGAAGCGGTAACTGTGTGCGCAGGCAGGGCGCTTCTTTGGATACAGTGTTCCGCCCAAGGACACAGGCGCTAGGCATCTGGGGGTTTTAAAGGCTCTTGTGCTGCTGGATTGGTGCATTTTCAATCCACTCGCTGACTGGTCTATTTTCTGGCCGCTGATTGGTCCATATCAGGGTGCAGTCCTGACCAATCATTTTGAAATCCCCTGATCTTACTGGCTGGCTCATCTTCCAATCACAGTTCAAATTTTGGTCCTCCCCTCATGAAGTCATGTTCTAGATGGTTCCCCTAGTCGATTCATCAAACTCTCCCTATTCGGTCCAGTGGCCATCCACCCCATGCCACAGCACATCGAACCCAACAATCGAACCCTTACTACCTCACAACTCATGACACTAATCATACACAACAACTCTCTATATTAATCAACAATTCATACCAACCACTTATATCGATCTCATCAACAATTCATAACTCCACCCATGAAAATCTGGAGTCAGGAAGTTGCAGAACCAAAATAAACCTTCAACTCCTGACAGAGCCTGGGTACTTAGGTGTATATCCTTGAAGGTGTCTGAGCACTCCGATCTCAAAAGAGACAACTGTTTGAGCAACATGTGAGATTGTGTGGCCCCTGCATCTCACTGGATGAGGCAGTGAGGGGTGATGGAAGTACTTTGCTGGTGTTGCAATTGGCCTGAAGGGAGGTCATGGAGGGTGAGTGTTTGCATTGGCTCATATACACATGATCTCCTGGGTAAGCGTGCTAAAAAATACCTGTCCTGTCTGCGTTTCCAGCTTGGATGTTATAGTAGGGATTTTATTCAAACCCTTTTCTCTGAAATTTCTCTCATTCGTGTGATGAGAAATAACTAAAACTGTTGGGTTTCTTTTAATGTTGCTAAGAGGAATTAGGGATTATGCTGATACTTGAATTTAATCTAAAATACATTTATAGCAAATCACATGAAAGTGAGTGCAGAGTATTTTATGGGTATTACGTATGTGATATTATCTTTTAATAATTTCTGATGAAGAAGGAAATAAAATTTCATAACTTAAGAGTCATGATTATGCTTAAGGTGGTTTTAAAGGCCAATTGGTAACTTTTGAATTAATGCTAACTTCTAAACTAATTTTTATTTAAATTAGCTGTCTCCTGCAGCTGTCTCTCATGATAAAGCTTCATACAGGAGGTATCTGTGATAAAAGCTTAATGTTCACAGCTGTATGAAAAAAAATATTGCAAACTGGAGTTTGTGTAGTTGAAATTCCAGAGTTTTCATTTTCAAAAAATTGTATTGCACATATACTCTTTACTTCTTTTTCCATTATATTGTAAGTGCTGAGACAATTTAAGACCCTGAATAAACAAAGTGCTACAAGCATTGGAGGGCTTCCTGATTTCACTGAGGTGTTGTTATTTGGATAGCAATAGCTGGAATATTAATAGGGCTATGTTTGTGCTGCTTCTCTGTGTATCTGTGAAGACACAAAATTTAGAAAATTTTATAATCCTCATGAGAAAATTCTTATTAGGGCCATAGCAACACTGTTTTCTGGAGTTCAGGTGACTTCAATTAGCTTTTCTAATTATGTATGTCAGGCTTGGTACAGAAAGAATGAAAGCTATTAAAGTTGTTAGACTTCCACTTGTATAGTGCAGTGTTGTATTTGTAGCCGGAAGCTCAGAAATGTCCCAGAAATCCGTTTTTAAATGGATCCAAACATCTTCCATTAGACCTTGCAAAATCCCACATAATCACAGGTTTTAGGAAATGTCTGTTTATTGACAACTTAGAAGCAAGCTGATGGAGATTCAGTATTTTTGCTTCACACCGAATTCAAGAAATAGAAAAAGACAAAACTGAGAATCTTCCCTCAAAGTGCCTCATGTGTATGCCCCTGTTGAAACCTGTAGGAAGCCCAGAGTTGCCCACCTGCCTTTGGCAGTGAGCACTGTTGGGCTTGGTCAGGGAAAGGAGCACACAGTGCTGGCTGACTGTGTGTGCATTCCTCCAGTAAGCCTGCATTTTCCTAAAGTTTCATCTTAAGCTTCCCTTGAATGTTAGTGTGACATCAGTTTATCAGCTTCTGAATTCCACTCCTCTATTTTCTGTCTGGAAGGACGAGGTTTAGTCTCTTCGTGCTGACATCTTGCATGATGTAAGAACGGTCAGCACAAGGCTGGTGTCAGTGCTCGTGGCAGGACAGAGGAGAGCATGGGTTTCAGGGAAGTGAGGTGGAGCCACATGCCTGCCACTGACGCCTTTTGACAAGGACTGACATGGACAGCCTTGCTGTAACTTATCCTTAGCTTTGTGAAGCATGTTGGCTGGCCAGGCTAATTAGCTCTGTGCTTATTGAATGCAACATGCTCCGTCTCCCTGAAACAGCAACTCAGTGACCATGACATCCGTTCAATCACCAGGTCATACAAAGATTGCACCCACAGATGGGCAAAAAAACTCCACTCACTGCTCCTTGCTTAACTTCAAGCATGTAAATCATCGCACTTATTTGGCTGGACTTCTTCATACACGTATTTTTAAGTATGTTAATTACTATTTGTGATTTTATTGAATAATGATATTTAGGTTTTTGGCAAACAATTTTTCTTGGTGTGTGATGGCATCTTTTTGCTGACACTTCAAAGTATAAAAGTTTTTAGTTTGTTTTGACAAGGCTTCAAAAGATACTTGTTAATCCTTTTCTAAACATCAAGCTGACACACCCTTCCCCAATTTATTAAGTGTTGCAATACCTACCACTGTTGACAAACAGGGAAATGTGGCATTTATAAACATCTTCAGCAAGAAAGCTTATTTAATAAGCTTCTGTGTCTGGATCCCAAGAGATTACAAACTTATCACTACAGTAACAATTAAGAAGTTAAAGTACTTAACACTTTTCATGGATTTGTGTACATTTGTGGAGGGGAATGATAGAGAGGCTTTTGTGGGTGCCTGGCACCCAGCCAGGGTCAACTTACTGCAGGGGAAGAAGCACAATGTGAATTTACACAGGAAAACCACTGAAGATCTAAATTTGCCTTAGATCCCAACGGCACGAAGGCAACATCCTGAGATTGCAGGAACCAATATGTTTCCTTTCCTGTTTTCCCATGTTTTTGATAGCCTTTAATCAGTTCTGTTCACAGCTATAATGAAACAGAGTACTTTTTGATCTGTTAAACTGAGGATTCAGTCTTCTATAGTTCATACACTTCAGTGTGTTTGCAGCTAGTTTTGTCCATGACTTTATGCATGAGTGTCAAAACATAGAAGAAAAGGTAAAAAATTATTACTTTTTAATTACGTAGTAGAAACAGATGGAAATAATTTTCCATTGAAAACTCTAATAAAACTTGAAAAAGCCCCATTTTGTCTCTACTGCTGTTTCTTAAAGTACATAAAGTGAAGCATACAATGCTCATTGAGAGAATGATCGTTATTTTTAAAAGCATAATAATACGTACTAAGCCTTGAAAAATACAGTGGAGAAATGCAGTGGTGTGAAAGAGCAGTAGCAGTCTGGCAGAAAGTCTGTCTGATGTCAGAGGAATTTGCCAGCTGAGAGCCTTGTAGGCTTTTTGTCAGGGTTTACACAGTTGGACATTCAGTTATGAAGCAGTCCTCTCTTAGAGCACTCACAACTCCATAATGAAATGGAGAGCTTGTGGAATTTGAACTAGGTTGGTCATCTCTCTTCAATATTGTGGAATATCCTTTTAGATGCATAATATTGGAGATATTTTCAAGAAGCTTAGGATAGTATTTGTCAGCAATGAGATAAATGACTTCTTGAAGATCCTTTAGCTCTTTATGTATAATTCAACAGTCAGATACATTTACCATGCCAAATTAATTTTCACTACTTACTGCTTGCAAATAGCAATGTCATGCTTTCTTGCAGTGGCAGGGCAGGAAGCTAAGCAATAGTTTTAATTTCGAGATTATCCTGAACTGGTCTTGTAAACATGGGTTCAAATGTCTAAATTTACACATTTGTAAATAGTTGTAGTTTTAAGTCCTTGTTAATTTTTATTGACTTGAAATTTCCTGTTGACCCTGACAACAGGGCTGTAGCTATAAGGCAATTCTGTAACAGAGATGTGGCTTAGGAATATTCCAAGAAATGTTTTCCAGAGGATTTACATACCAATTTCTTACATTTTGTACAAATTAATATATTTATTTATCCATTCATAACTTTTCAGTGTTTTTATAGCACCAATTTTGCACTGTTCTGTTTTCCTTACATGAGTTAAGAGGACTTTTCAAAATAAAAGTATTTTCCTGATCTGTCTGAACGCAAGACTGTAAGTTTGCTAAGGCCAGCACAAGGCGGGGAGGGAATGTGTGACCTGGTGCAAGTCTCCCTTTTTTTGGTAACAAACCTCTCATAGCCCAATTTATGAAGCTGACTATAAGCTACCAGCTATCAAAACAATGCTTGTGGCCAAGTAAAATAGTTTTGGGGCCTGTGACTGTCTTGTTCTGGTTATCATCTTCTTGCTTGGTGTTGCAAAATGAGCTTGCTGCATCCTACCATTGCTCCCCTGCATAATGCTGTGGGCAGTGGTGCCCAGCTGAGGGGCAGGAGGGGTGTGCAGTATTTCCAGTGCCTGCAGGGGCAGAGGATGGCCCTTCTGCTGGGCCATGCTCACAGCTCTCACCACAAAGATGCAAAGAGTTTCATAGCTTTTTAGTGAAGAGCTCAGAAAGTTTAATATGTGCAAACCTCAATTATGGAAATACAGAAGTCACACAATACAGATTTGATCCTTCAGTGACCAAAGTTTTGCACCTGATTTGGTGCTTATGACAAATTTGAAACCTGTTGAAAAGAAAATTGCTTGTGGACCCATAGTTGGTGAGTGGAAGGAGGGAGAAAGGGAGGAACACCTAAGGTTTTTCCAAGAGATTCCCAATACAGGCTTTGAGGCTAAGTTTATGGGAGTATGCTGTTGATAAATGATATGCAGTGCTTCAAGAAAAAAAGTGAAAGGCTACCAGGGCTCAGTAATGAGAGCTTTCAGATTGCTTCAGGTAGGTTGCACCTGAATATAAAGGCAGATTCACGGCAAGTAATTCCAATGCATGCTTTTTTGGATTTTTTAACCAGATAATTCATTAGACTAACAGANTTATTATAATTTATATGATTTATATAATTTATATCATATGATAATTAATAGAATTAATATAATATATAATTACTATGTATCTTTAGTTGGTTTTTGTAGGGTATATCCAAATTACTCGGAACAAAATATTTGGGTTTCTCTTATTTCAATGCTGAATGGGTTTTGTAAAAGCTAAGATTTCACCAGCATTATTGACTTCAAAGCATGGCCCTACAAGAGCCTGCAGAAGGGAAAGATACAGTAAAGCTAATTTTCTGCTATAGAATTTCCTCTAAGATACAGTAGAAGTAGAGAAGACTGTATACTTACTCAGTACGTGGGAAATGACCAGTCTTATTTTTCACAATTAACCACTTCAATATTCAATGGAAATTTGACACAGTTTGAGCACAGCATCTGACAGACAGCACCTAAAGGGAACATGTTTTTTGATATATTCTACATGAAAGATATCGTAACACTAGTTAAAAATGGGGCACATGCTGATTATTCTGCTCCAGTCATAGCATAGAGATGTTGCAATAAGGAGGGGGAGAAAGGGTGCACACAGCACACTGGATGACTGGATTAAAACATCATTGCCCTGATTTGATCAAGTTCAGTCAAATTTCACTAGAGATTAACAGGGAAAATTGCACAAAAAAATCTGTGCACAGATGACATTTTTAAAATTTGTCTCAAGTTATCCCAGGATTTACATAGGCATTCACTGGGTACAGTCATCATAGTCTACCACTGATTTATCCAGTCATATATCAAGAATAAATCATGTTATATAGATGTGAGCATAGCTGTAGTGCAAGATTCTCCATGAGGCTCCACCTGGCCCTTTTCCACCTCAGGGTACAGGCTGTGAATGCTCAAGCATGCAGATTTCTCCAGCTGTTTTAAGCACTTTAACTTCAATACTCACTTTAGTCCCACTGACTGTTGTCCTGTGTTGGCACAATTTCCAGGACAGATGGAGGCAGCTGAAGGACAAGAAAAGAATATGACTCTTTCTGTACACTAAAGCACAGAGATATTGTGCAATAAAAAATTAATATACACTAAACAGTCTTGGTAAGTTTCCAGAGCAGAAAAGGCTCTCTCCTCATGAGGGAATGTAGCCAAGCAGATGACTGGCATCTGTGTCTTCCTCAGCTTCAGGCACTGTGTATGCTAGCAGTACAAATTTATCTCCCCAAAGACTTAAATCAAATGAAAAAGACACATTATCTATCAGAGTCACTGTAGGCCCACTTGAAAAACAATAAAAATAAAGGAGTATGATGGAAAGCAGGGAATGCTATCAGTAGGGAGGGCTGCATGCCCATGATCATGCATACTATGTCTGTGGTAGGACTTGGTTTATCTTTGGCATCTCCATTAAAGAAATTCAATAAAATCTGCAGCTTTAGCGTGAGGGAAAGTATGAAGTTGATAAATTTTAGGGAAGACCCATCAGTGAGGTAAGTGCAGATCTGCTGAACTGAGGAGAAATAATTGAAAGTGCTGGAAGAGTCTGATGACCAATAGTTGTATTTTGACTGTTGCAAACTGCTGACTTGTGAAAAGGAGAGCAAATCCATACAAACCCAGGACAGGACAAAGAATTCAACACAGATTCTTTGCCTTTTAAAGATTTGTGTCAGTTTGTGTTAATACTAAGGCTTTTTAAAGGGAAGGCCTTGTAACAGGGCTCAGGCCTGTTACTTAGGCTCCACAGAAGGGAACTGTGGGACAGTGACTTAGCTGAAATAGAGAGATGTGAGAGACATGCTGTGTGACTACCTGTCCTGGGTTGCAATATGTAACCAAAAATGTGTTTTCTATTTGCCATCTGTTGAAACTGGTTAGGGAGATGTTTTCTTTATCTCTTGTGTAACCCATTCCTCATAACTCCAGGGGTGAGGGGCAGGTGTCTTCTGTTAATGGGCAGATGTTAAACCAGGTGGGGCAGTGTTCTTATCTCTTCCATGGCCCATCCTCCCTCCAGGGGACATCTGTTGTTAATGGGCCATTAAGGCTCACCAATGACTGATAAAACTACATCATCCCTTGGGAGATGCTCAACCCAGGGGGAGGAGCCAAACATTCCCACCTGGATAAAACCTGGGATTCAGAACAGCAGAGCAGCCTGTTTCCCACTGGATTCCCAGAGGAAGACTGGACTATCTTACCACCACTGGACCCTTCTACAGGATCATCTCTACTCCAACAGAACCACATCTGTCACTCCAGGAGGACTTATTTGGACTGCTGCCAACACCCTGACCAGTGTGTCAGGTCATATTCTGACTCTGTCAGTGTTTCTAGGATTTTTTTGTTTGCTTGTTTTTTTGTACAACCACATTTGTATTTTTAATATCCGTAGTAAAGCACTGTTGTTCCTATTCCCATATCTTTGCCTGAAAGTCCCCTTAATTGCAAAATTATCATAATTTGGAGGGAAGGGGTTTACCTTCTCCATTCCAAGGGAAGCTCCAGCTTTCCCTAGCAGACACCTGTCTTTCTAAACCAAGACACTACCACATGTCCACATTGTTATGTGTGGTGGTTGGTTGACTTGTGCTTCTTGACTTGAGCCTTAAAGCTATGTAAACTGATAACCAGCTAACTGCTTTAAAAGTTTGGGGTTTTGGCAATAAAGAGCATCCTTTGCACCTGCCTGGGGTCCCTGTGTCACTAATTACCACAAAAGATTTGACTCCTAGGAGAATGGAAATAGACTGTCAGACAATTTTCTTCTCTTCATGATAAAAAGATGGACATGAACTCAATACTGTCAATCTGACCAGAGCCAGATCCCACCAGGAAAAATGCTGGGCCTGCAGCTGAAGCAGAACATAGCTCTTTTCTCTAATCTTAATGGTTCTCATCCAGATGCAGTCAAGTGTCAGTGACATGCATCATTTATGACCATTTAGATACACAGGTGAACTTCTAAAGAATTTCAATAGAAATCTGTAAAAATTAATAGAATGCATCCTGGATTTTCTGCAGTTGAAAACTCATGCTGGTTTTGATAGATCTTGTTTTAAACTTTAAAAGCATAATGGAAAAATCATTTGGAGGGACTGAAATGTGAAGATCACTAATAGTATATCTTTTTGAGAAATAAAGGAAAGAACTATTTGGTAAAATATATTTTTCATGAGATCACATTTTACGGTAGTGAAACTTTGTCCCTACTTCCATATATCAGCTGAGGAGTTAGCTGATATAAAGCTTTAAAGTGCATTTGTGCCTCTATCTCTTTTAAATATAACTTATATTTTGATGTCTGTGTTGGGAGATTCTAAAGGTGTCTGCTTTGTCTCACCGCAGCCTACTACCTGCAGTCTGCAAAGATCTCTTTTCCAAGTGTATGAATAGCTTAATCTAGATTCAGTAATGTCAGTGAGCAGATCCCTGAGTACCTTACATGCCTTTGGTGCCTCTTGGCATACTAAACTCATATAAAAATGAGCAAAGTATTTGCCTTTGGTTTCTAATACTTGAAAGGAAGTGCCCTTGGATCCTTCTCTCTTCCAACATCTTGCCTGAATATTTTTTTTTGGTGCAAAATGAGTCAGAATCATTATAACAGTTTTCTGTCATAAAGAAATTTTATGAGCACTTATAATCTGTAATTCCTACTTTGCTACAAATATGTTATTATTCACTATACAACCAACCTGATAAATTGTCCCCTTATTTCACAGATTATATATCTTACTAATACACAATGTGACATTTGTTTCTCAGATGTCTTGATCTACTGACATTATGTTATAAATATCTTCAATAGTTACATCTTCTAACATCAAAAATATACCTTTTCTCATAAAATAATATAAAATTTCTTAATTTTCTTATTTGATTACCATTATTCTGTCTTTTACTTTCTGTCTGGGTAGCTTTTTAAACAACCATCATGTTTTCAAACTTAAGTACCACTACTTGCTAACAGGGCAAAATTCCTCTCACAGCTGCTCTCCATTTTCATGCACCCTTCATAGAAAGACAACCAAAAAGAACACTATATTCCATAGTGGTATATTCTTTTGGCATTCAAATCAGGAAAAATAAAGCAAAGAAACCAAACCAAACTAATAGATTAAGCATGGTGTTTTAAAATTACATAAAATTACATATTCCTTTGTGGTGGTGCATTTTAGCTTCTATATGTTTATTAGCTATTGTTTAGTTTAGTAAATGGTTTGCTCTATGTACCCCTGCCCAAAACTCACCTTTGGTCTTTTCCCAAAGTTTGTATGTGTCAGTCAAAGTCCTCACACCCTGAGGCCCTGTCACTCACCCCAAGGCTTTACCCCTTCTTCAAGAAAGTTCTGAGAAGCTGGTCAAGTTATTGGCTGAATACCAGATTTCCCCCTACCCTCTATTCCCACTGGTGATAACTGTTGTCTGTCCCATCCTGTATCATCTCCTGTATTTTCTTATTGGATCTTGCTCTTATGTTGTGTAAGAGCCTCCCCCCCATAAAATAACAGTGCAGAGGCCCTGAGGAGCCCCTGTTACTGAGGAATTCTACCAGGTCAGGACCCCTGACTTGGCTGCTTCCCACAATGAAACAATAAAACCTACAATCCCAACTTTGCAGCGGGGTCACTCTTTCTGCCTCACTTTTGCCATCTTTGAAGGTGTCTAAGTGAAAAGGACACACAAGTTCCAAAGTAGCAGCAAAGCTACAGACAGGACTGTCTAAGCTGTCTCCGTGTCAGGGTCAGTCGGGCAGTTTGGAACAAAGGCACGAAGGCGCATATTCCTTTTTCATTGCTCTTGTATATTGACTTCGGCACCTACTTTGTAGATATGCAAAAAAATTTAGTTATTGTAATTTTTTTAGTAGAATTGCTGAATCTGATTGTCACCAACTGCTGAAGTATCAATATGTCACCTGAAATTTCCTTCTGGTGCTTTCAATTCGATTGTCAAAAAACCCACAAATTTCAGTATTTTATATTTTCTGTTTAAAGTCCATTGTCATGATATTCCAAACACAATTCTATGGACTCCTGAGCCCAATCAATCACCCAATCTTCTGGGTACTCAATAAAACTGAAGAGAAAATTTCAGTCTTTTAATGTTCATTTGTAATTTCCCTACAAGAAACATTGTCAAAAATGGCATTATCTGCATTGCTGTTGAAAGACACTGCAGAAGCAAATTATTTAATATGCATTGACCCTCACCTGCATTTCTCTCAGAAGTGACACAGAGTTCCAGGCAGGCTGAACACATAATTTACCCTGGCTTCCCTTTCCCTGGCTTTGTAGAATGCACTTTTACCAACCAAAGGACTGCACTATATCAGTCTAATCCTGACTTAGATCTCCAGTGCTCACCACTTGTTTTACTTTGATCTATAATTGGTGTAGAAATATTTTATTTGCTTTGTTGTTTGACAGCAGGATGAGATTCAATCTGTTCTACCTGAATTGGGGGGGTGTATTTAAACCTGATCTTTTTACCTTCCAGCAGTACAGCAGATGGCTACAATGACTATAACAGATGCTGATCTAAGCAAGCAGGCAGTATTATGGAACAGAGTAGAACTATGCGGACATATGTGTTTTTAAGACACCATATCCTTGATTGTGATGCTGTCACAGAAAGGTTGCTTTCTATCATATGCTGAATTCCTCAGATTTTAAGGGCTACTACTTAGAACTACCATTGTGTTAGAGCTGATCTGGTATACTGCTTCATATTTCACAATTATTGGTAGTATTTTCAATTAAATTTAGACTTGGATCACCTTTACACCAACGGTAATGAAACTCAACACTTCCACTTATGCCATAGGTTCTGGCAACTTTCTGTCATCTTTCTTTTCCACCTTTGATGAATTTACATTAATAAAGTGTTAGCTTTCCTTGGATCATTTCCATTTTCAGTAATACCACTTTGAAGAAGATGGCAACAATTCTATCTTTTTGTCTCCTTCAACCTTAGCCTGGACAATTTTTAACTTTGTTAATGTGAGAGTTTAGTGAATGTCCTGTTGAAGCTCTCAGTGTCTGCATTGACTTGGGGACAGTACTTTAATGATTCTTTGTGAGTGATATTTCTTTCTCTTACAGATTTTCAGGTCTTAAGATTAATTACATCTGCAGTACATGCTTTCTTTCCCTGCTGAAAAGTAGGTAGGAATATAATTACAACAGGAAAAGGACTTGCAAGGTAAATGCTGTTTATACATTTACTGAAGTAATTATCAAGGTAATAGCATAGCAGTGGTAAAATGGAGCACAGTAAAACATCCTTGCCTATTCCTTTTAGGCTTTTCTGTGCTCATTAGTGGAGAGGGCATGCCTCAAGCAGAAGCAGTCTCTTCTGTGATTTGAGACAATGTAAACTTGTGTGGAAACATCCATTTAAGTATCCTGGCCTGGGCTTGAAGGCTGCTCTTTTGTTCTGCCAAACCTTGATATGTGTCCCAAGTGAGCTCTTTAACTCATGTGTGACTGTACAGAAGGGTGCCCAGGCTGGAGGGTTCCACCTATGCCACCAGCAGCCAGGCACTTGGTGGCTTGTACCCAGATGTCAGGCCCAGGATCTTCAGAGGACAAGGAACAGAACACACCAGCTTACCAGTTTCTCTGGTGTCTCTGGCTTTTTCTTAGGTTGAGGGCCAGGTGCAGCCTTTGGAATGTATTTTTGCACCCTGTTGGTGCTGACAGTGATATTTGCATTTGTTTCTAGTACATACTTTTGAGATACAGCAGAATATATCTTGATATGCAGGCAAATACAACCTGTGGTATAGCTAAACTGCTGGTAAACCACCCTAGCATCTTGCAGAGTCTGATTCTTGTACTTGTGGTTCTGCTGCGGTGATTATTTTTTCCCAATAGAAAGATGTAACCTGCTGTTCTGAAGAGATGGCCCTGCTGTTTAGTCTGTGCTAGGAGATCATATATTAACAAAACCATTTAGGTTGGAAAAGACCTCAAATGTCATTGAGTCCAACCTTTGACCAATCACTGCCCTGTCAACTAGATCATAGGGCTAAGTGCCCTATGCGTCCTAAATACCTGCAGGGGTTAATGAATTCATCACCTGCCTGGGGAGTCCAGGCCTTGACAAACCTCTCTATGAACAAATTTCTTCTCATGTCCAACCTGAACCTCAACAGACACAACTTGAGGCCATTCTCTCTTGTCCTGTTGCAGGTGGCCTGGGGGAAGAGGCCAATCCCCACCTGGCTACAGCCTCCTTTCAGACAGGTGTAGACAGTGACAAAGTCACCCCAGAGCCTCCTTTTTTTCAGGATAAATACCCTCAGTTCCCTCAGCTGCTCCTCACAGGACTGGTGCTCCAGACTCTCCCCTACTCTGTCGCTCTTCTCGGGACTGACTCCAGCATCTCAGCTTCTTTCTTGTAGTGATGAGAGACCCAGAGCTGGATGCAGGATTTGAGATGAGGCCTCACCAGTGCCCAGGGGGATGGGCACACTCCGGGTAGTGTTCAGCTGCTACCCCTTTTTCTTCTGGGCACTTTCCAGCCACTCTGCCCTGGCCTGTGGCACTCCCTGGAGTTGTTGTGACCCAAGGCCAGGGCCCAACATCTGGCCTCTTTGAACCTCACACCATTGACCTCAGCCCATGATCCAGACTGTCCAGATCCTTCCGCAGAGTCTTCCTATCCTAAATCCTACCTCTGGACACCAGATGACAAATGATTCCAGACCTCACACATTACAAGAAATGAAGACATCAGTCTTCAGGACCAAGGACAAGCAGCTCACTCCCAGTGGGGCACAAGAAGTGTGCTGTCATGACGCACTTCAGCAGATCCTCAGATGTGAGCTAAACCACCCCCTCTTTGTTTCAGCTTCTGCCTTCAAAATTCTCAGATTGATCTCTTTGTACTAGGACTAATGTACTACATTATGTTAGATTTTAATTTATAATATTATAAATTATACAGAACAATACATTATTTATGAATAATATATAAAGTCAGATTACATGCAGGCAACTTCATGCCAAAATTCAAGTCACCTATGAAACTGAGATCAATAACTGACAAATTATTTTTGACAAATAAAATGTTCCATACAATATGCAGCATCTTTAACAACATGCTGAATTGGATCTAAGAAGTGATTGAGAGTGTGTACATGTCCTCAAAACAGCTTCTGCTATTTCATGAATTCCTGGTTATGCTAACTGTTGTGATATTCTGTGAAAAAACAGCTAGCCTTTCTGCAGTGTTTGTGCCCAACAAACTTCTTTAGCAGTATCCTGCCTGAGGTACAAAACCCAAGGATTTTCAGGCTGGAAGGTAACCATCAGTTAGCCCTACTTTTCTGACATTGCAGCTCCTTTTTATGCATTTGAAAAATAATTTACAGACATATTAGGATATCAAGTTTTCTAATGCACTGAGTGTGGGTGTGAGCTTCTGCGACTGAAGGGCTGCAACCTCTCCATAAACAAGGGTTAGTATAAGTACAGGATATCACACCATGTGCTGCTGCCCTGACAGTCTAACAGCAAAGATCCCTTCAGAAAGAGCTGAATTTACTTTGATGGTATAAATAAAGAGATAAATGCAAAGAGATACACAACTGTGGCAGTTTTTTAAGTTCAAAACTAAATATCAGCAACTTCTGTTCAGCTGTCTCAGCCCTATGCTACCAAACTTCCCCTGAACCTTGCAATATTGTTTTGACAGGCCATGGTTTGAAGATATATTTGCTTAATGGCTGATTGCTGCTGACAACAATATATGAAGCATAATTTTTAAGATTTTAGAAGTCTAAAGTGTTTTTACTGAATCTTTGGGATAAATAAAAGAAGAATGTCCCCCAAATCAGGCTGTTAAGTTTTACAAATTCCCTTGTGTTTGAAAATATATTAGAAGAACTATATTTCAGTGATCAGAAAGTCACTAAAATGCTTGGAGAAAAGTTAACACACAAAGAGACAAAAAATGTGTTTCCTTAAATAATACATCACAAATTTTGGTTCATTGGTGAATGATGAATTCTTCAGGGTATTATCTTTTAAGGCAGACATAGTGAACAATGTATATAAAAACACCACAGTAATAAGAGAGAGTCTAAAAAATAACAGAGGAAAAATTATGTTCCTTATTCTTCTTATTATTTTATTGATATGCTAGGGATGCATATGTAAAGGTAACATATTGTAATTTTTTCCTAAATAGCAGTTCTCACTGTATTTTTAATCATTCTCTGATGTTTCTGTCAACAAGCTGAAATTGTTGGGGCTGTGGTTCTTCATCCTTCTGGCTGTTTTCTCTATTGCTAAATTCTCTAAATAAAAAAGCTTTGGCTTCACCTAGCATTTTTATAATCTCTAGGCTTTTTTGTCATCAAAACAAAACCAAAACCAAATAATTGTCTAAATTTCTATGCAAAATATGATCAGGATCAGTAGTGAAACTTTGCATCAAATTATTTTCTTTTATATTCTGCCTCAAATTGAACAGATGAGAATTTCTTGCACCTACTTGTGTAAACTTTGTTTGAATGACTAGCTTCACTTCAAACACTTGCCTGTTTTGACAATACAACAGTGACAAACAGAAAACAGAAGAACAAAGGAGGCCCAAGAAAGTCCTTTGTGAAATTTGTATATTGCAAGTCCCTGTAAATAGACTATAAGTGTAATTTCAGGGCTGATCTTACCATGTTTTATTGTTACAAAGTTCTTTGATGTTTTCATTAATAGGTTGTCTCCTCATCTAAGCTTTTTTTTTTTTAATTTTAAAGAATAATCCTATGAAATTTGAGACAATATTAGTTAGATTATACTGATAGGATGTCATAACATGCAGAATACACAAATGTAATTATATATTAGTTCCTTTGGGTGTGAAGGCAGGTCATATTGGGAGGATTTATTCCTAATTTCAAGTCTTCTTTTGCTTGTATATTACAGACTTATTATTACAGAGTAACTGCTGTATTGTTTAGACCAGTTTGGCTCTAACAAGTCAGGCCAAAGACCATTCAGTATCAATTAACATTGTTTTAAGTTGTTCAATGGTATAATGGCTGCCTTCTTATATTTCTCCCCTCCCAACATCTGGTGTCATCTCCAGTCCTCTCCTTCCCATACTCCCTTCATTTCAGCCCTAGTCACTCAACCAACTCACTCAGGTAAATGTAAAATTCCATCACAAGTCGGTTCAACTCAGCAAAACCTCAGAAAACTAACTCAATTTCCTGCTGGCTTGGTCAGTATTTCAGGTTTGTACAGCTGCCAGAGCTGGCACGAGATCCATGACAAGTGGATAGGCACAGTAGAGAGATGGTCTTTCCTTATTTGGCAGCTCTGAAGTATTAATTTACTTTATTGCATCTCCCCAGACCAGACCTTCAGTGGATTTCTAGATTTTCTGGGAAACAATGTGAGGGGAAAAGAGAACTGGCAGTTCCTCCAGTGAACAGCAAGGAGTCATGCATGCTGACTTCCCAGTTGAAGTAGGAGAAAATGGTTTAACATAGTTAAATCCTGCACTCTTCATTGACCAAAGGGAATTCTACAATGGGAAGTAATGCAGATTTCTGGATGTTTAAACAATATAAACATGAAACTGTAGAAGCAAAACCAGAAAGACTACAAAGAATAAGATAAAACTTGCAAGAAATCTCAGGTGTAGGAAAAAGCATCTCTAAGCCAATAAAAGGCAGAGCAAGCAAAGAATTATTCTGCTGTTTATCAAATTCAGTGGGTTTTTGACAGATAACACAGTGAAGGATAAAATGTTCAAAAACCTTTTGCATCTGACCTCTGTTAAAAGGTTAGCTGCAGCAGAGCAGACACTGATAACCAGTGAAAGAGGCAAAAGCTCCCCCTCTGGTAATGAATCATTCACTCGTTGGCTGGGCTTGATGAAACACTGAGATGCTTAAAAAACTAATCAATGTAGTCTCAGCCTTTTTGTGCTTATCTTTGAGAACTTGCAGAGTACAGGGAGCATACTGCATCACCAGAAAAGACAATTGCAGTCCTTTCTTTGGAAGGAAAGCAGCAGGCCCTGAGAGTTACTGAAGGGTAGGCTTAGCTTCAGCTCCTGAAAAAGTACTGAAGCAGACGAGTTGTTTGTTTGCAGGTACCTAAAACTTATTAGGAAAATGAACAACAATCTTCCAAGAGGGGTCTTTCTGGAACAAACTGTATCAAATCAATCTAATTTCTTACTTTGACAAAGTATAAATCTTTGATGTCTGATACAAAATAACAAATGTCAGTTATTTTAATTTTAATATCTTTAGTGCTTCTCTTATTCTTATACTAAACTCCCTTTCTGTACGTCTTTAAAAAAGGATCTAACAGCTCCCAGTCAGAGGTATTTAAAGTACAGATGATCCTGTCCTCAGGCCAGAGGTTAGTGGAAAGGGGCTGGTGAAATCCACTCCAACTTGTCTGCATCTCTGATAAGCTAAAATCAAAATTCAACTACACTTTTATTATTCACAATGTAGGAAATCATGTCAATAATTAGGCCTTAAATGAAGATCAGCTTGGATACATTTGAAATGATTGCAAGGTGCATGTGGTATTCAGATGCACAGCACTGTGAGCAGTATTTCCTATCAATATAAGGTTAATGCATTAGTGTTAACTAGGGCCATGCTATAAAGGAGATATTAATTATCATGAGATTTGTCTTGTTTTACTGCACAAGTCCAAGTCTGTGTCACCTTCAGTCTAAACAACAGTAACCAGATGAGTTGCAAAGCTTTTCTCTTTTCTTCAAGGAGACATAAGAAATACAAATGTAAGAATTTCCTTTATATGTGCATGCATCAGCAGCTCTCCTGAATGCTCAGGAAAGGTAAAATTATATAGATAAAGCAGCTTCCTCACAGACTATACATGTTATCTTATAATCTGACTCTTCTGACAGGGTTGCTTTGTCAAGACACGAAAGAGGACAAATAAACAGGCCTTGCATGAAGAAGGTCATTGTGCCAGCAGTGATGGCAAATTGCTGACCAAGAGCAGCCTGGAGCCTGGAATCAGCCATTGCCAACTTAGAGGAATATGAGTAAACCACTCTGTATCTAGACCTCTCTCTCATTAAATTTATTTTCTGCATGCTGTAAGTTCTGGAAAAAACAACCACACTCTGTTTTAATTTTATTACAATCCATTTTGTAATCATTGTTCTATACTCTCCATAGACTGCTCAGGAAGCAGTTTACCGACACCAAGGAGCAAAGGTTGGAAATTATGAGGAAAGTAATTTTCAATCTTCTCACAGGTAATGATTGTATCAAGAGAGATATTTTCTCTAAGAAATGAAGGCTTTTCTGCTGTGTGGGAGGGTCACACTCAGACTAAGCACTCACTATGAGAAACTCATGCCCTAAAGTGCACTCTGCACACCCACCCGTGTGGGGAACACAGCAGCACATTCCAGGCCCCTGCTCATGAGCACAGATCTTTCCTGGGAGAAAAACCTAGCTGAACAGGGGATTGAAGTTCTGCCATGTCTCCTTCTGGGATGGACTACAGGGATCAGGAATACTGGGGTGGCTTCCTGCCCCAACAGACCAGAGAAATCCTGAAGGTGCAGTTTATCAAAGCTTTGCAGTGGCCACCCAGGGTGTCTCTGCAGTTCCTGAGACCTCTCTGTCCTACCTACCTCTGTCCTACCTGAAGTGCTGAAGCTGTAATGAAGCATTTCAACTGTCTCACTGTCTGTCTATCAGCCTGAACTAGTATAGTCTTTTTATCTTTTTTTTCCCCTTTCTCCCTTTTCATCTTAGTTGTTTCCAAAATTTATAGTGGATAAAGACTTTGATGATTAAAACTCTTCTAAAACCTATCTGAGCCTCCAGCTCTCCAATGAAAGCTTTGTCTCCCAAGAGTCACTATAATTTGGTCAGTGGCCTGGCCCATTTCTCTCTGATGAAATTAATATCGTTTTGTAAAATAACTAAATCTTACTGTGACAAGAGCAAGAATGATAAGGCTTCTAGAACTCTATAAGAGCATTGCTTAGTATGATATTGATTGACACATAATTCCTGAAGAATCATGAAAGGCATTTAATAAAACTTCCAAGGATGCCTGCAGGTTCTGAAGACTTTCTTTATGCCACCAGTATAAGCAAATTAATGTAATGATGTGTCAATCACTGTTTAAATCTCTAGTATGCTTATAATTTTGAATCTTAGTTTATGTAGTATGGATGAAAAATCAGTCAGTACAAACTAAATGAGCAATATAATAGTGCCTCCAGACAAGATCTGGTGAAAATCAACTACAGTGGCAAGCATGAACAGTGCTTGCTGAGAAGAGATTATATAATCTGTTACCTGTGTTAAAGATTTTCTCTATGCATAAGGTGTCCTTTCCATCCACTTTGGTTTCACCCTTTGAAGATGCCTAAGATGTTCATAGCTGCAAACATACATGAGTTCTGAGACCAGCCTATACTTCTCAGTGTTGTTGAGCATAAAAGTCTGATTTGGTAACAATGAATTGTTTCATGAGATAGGACTTAAGAATGCTTAAATTACACTTAATTTAAAGGGAAAGAAACAGCTTGTCAGAGACATGGAGATGTCAGGAAGGACTATAGCAGTTTGATTAAATTCTAGAAGCAATTTGAGCAGGAGTCTTCTCACAGGAAGATTCTTAATTACATCAGAAGATTAGAATACAGATACTCAGTAAAGCAGTGCATGGCTTGGAAGTCCAGAGCACCGTGAAATCTACCTTCATCTCCAGAGTAATGCAAATTACTAGGATGCATAGAAGGAGAAAATGGAACAAGTGTTCTTACAAATGACAGCTTGCTGCTGAGCTGTCTTTTGCCACTTAGCTCACAGAAATATAAAGTGTTCAAAGGCATCAGTTCCTTTTCCAGATATCAGCATTTCCACTTCCAAGGCTGAAGATAACTTTTTCAAAATTTAGCCTGTACATTTAGAAATATTCATATTTTTACTTTTGTCTGTGTGAAGTCTCTAACTTGGGTGTGACGCAGGAAAAATATTTAGGACTCTGTGTTCCTTATATCTGGAGAGATAGGCACTTCCTTTTGTCTCATTTCTTGTGCAGAGAGTGCACAAGGATAGCAGTTTTATCAGACGGGACTGTATTGACACTATCTGTTTATCAGTGACAGTTACCCTGCTATATTAAAGTTTTTAAAACCTGTTCTTGGCACATGATTAAGCCTATTGCTGAGCAGTACACACAGCAAGCTTGTTCAGGGTAAACATTTCGTGAGGCCCTTATTAAACAGTGACAATAAAAGCTCTCAGCATGAGGCTATGGAAGGCCTGTAGGTCCAAGGACAATTCAGGGTGTCTGCCCTGGCATTTCTGATGGCATTGCAGAGGAAGGGTCCATCAGGAAGTCTTTGCAATCTTAAAATCACATACAGAATGTCATTCCAGGTGAGTCTCAGTTGATGGGAGGAAAGGTGAATGGAAGAAGCCAAGGGAGAGAGTGGAGAGTGCAACTGTCCCACAGTGTCAAAGCGTGTGTCACTGCCAGCAGCATTTCACATGGCAGCAGTGAGATCAGTGACACTGATTGTGCATCACAGCATAGAAAACATGACTTTTTGCTCCCTGTCTCTCATGTTCCTGCTTCTTAAGTTGGTGGGAAGAGAACCAGGTTCCCAGATAGGTCAGATGCAGGTTGACCTCTGGTCTAAGGCAGCTCGTCTGATGCTTTTGGTCATGTTGTCATCAGCATAATTTTCGCACTGTAATTTTATTGATTTTATAAAACTAAACTATACATATGAGTTTATAGACTTTATTAAACAAAACTATATACATATGAGCTTAAAGAAGTGAATTGTTACCTTCCCAGGTAAGAATTGCACCTCTTTTTGTACAGAAGGACAAAAAACTTCCAAAATATTGGCCTGCTGTTAACAGGGGAGTTGAGTTAGTCATTCAAAAGTTAGAGATTCTCAACATGTTCTTCATGTGTCATTGCCATGTGTCTTTGCTCCTGGGCCCCAGCTGTTGGGAACAAAAACCCAGGCTGATGCAAACACATCCAAAAAAGAAAAAGGCACTATATAGCAATCTTACATGCTGATTTAAAATTGTTCGAATTACTCACAAAACTGTGTCTCTGTAATACTTACAGGAAGAAAAATGTTACATTACATATATGTTTGCTTTGGCATTTCTAGCCAAAAGAAACACAAAAATATTTGTATCTGATTTTCTCATGGATATATGCTATGCCCATGGAATAATTAATCCCAGAGATAACTGAGCTAAAGAGAGTACAAAACACACAGTGCAGAATTGTCTGTATGTATTTTATTCAGGGGGATTTGGGCCTTTTTTTCCTATATTTTCTGGTTGCATGAGCTTTCTGAATAATTTTTCATCCTCTGTGATTTTACTAGATTTTGAAGATGTGGACTGCGATACAGTGACAGTCTGTACTTTTCTTAGTAAGCAAAAAGCAAAACTATGATTTCAGTGTATGAAGGAACTTTAAAATTAAAACTGATTTGCCTTTGTATTGCAAAGAAATGTATTTCACCCTCTTACCCTTTTTTCCTCCATTCATTTATTCAATGAATAGGAAAAGAACAAGAGTAGTGGCCTTTTTCACAGTTTTAATTTTGTCCATCCTGCAGTTACCCCAAAATGTAGAAACAGTAATCTGTTTGTTGTTTCAGCTTACTATCGGCAGAGCTCTCAGCTGGGCCTCCACCCTCCCAGGAGAATTTTCTTGGTCCTTGGTGCTTTAGAAACTTTCATGAAGTGAAGTTTGATTTCACCACATGGAGAGATGCCATAGGAAAAATTAACATGATCTAAGGCACATCAGAATTCCAACATTTTCTGGTAGCCAGACTCCCTCTGGGCTGACATAACAGTACATGGCTGTTTAACAGTTCTTTAATTGAGCAGAAAATAGCACAGCAGTATCTATTAGCCAGAGGCTGAAGGCAAAGAAATCCACACTGGGAAAAAGCTAACATTTGTAAAGGAACACACAGCTAAATACTGAAATGTTTCGCTGGGGAATGTGATAAACTAAGTCTGCCTTTACATCAAGACCAGGCCATTTCTCAGGCCATGTGGGGCTGAGGCTCTGACGCAATGCTGATCATAATGTTTTACTTTAAGTTCTGTAAACCTACAGAATTAAGTTTACGGTAATTGTTAATTACATGTAAGCAAACATATATTTAGCAAATTAACAGATTTATTTTTAATATTCTTCAAAACACTTGAAAGAACTATAATTTGTTAGACTTTTATGGATAAAATTAACTAAGTTAACTACAAGTTCTTAACCAGATATTTGAGAATTTATTTATATTTTGCCTTGCTATGAAAATATATCAGAGGCTGTTTAATTCTTTATTAAAATATGTGTAGCATTTAAACATCCCTACCTTTGATTTGTTGTTGTTTCTTACCAAAATAAATGTATCTCTTTACTATTACATTAGCAGTGTTTGCAGCTGAGCTTAATGAATTGTCACACTCCTCTTTTGTGAGCACCTTCCTGTTGAGGAGATACCAAAAAAAAAAAAAATTGATCCTTTCACAGCAGAAGTGCCTGTGAGGCCTGAACTGACTGCCTGAGAGAAAAATGGAAATAAAACTTACAATAACTTCCCTGGTAGATCTTACACTGAGTGACATCCATAGGAAGACTCCCTCTGTTTCAACGGGCTTCAAAGAACACAAAGATCTGTCTTCTTCACCTGAAACTTTCAGGAAAACCTGAGCACTAAAGCTAACAGCACAAATTCAAAACACTTGATCCTGCTCCTCCAGTGCTGCTCTTAACTTAAAACAACTTAAAGCTTTTAGTACAGGACTACCAAAATGGATGCTTCAGGGGCAGACGAGACTGTGCCATGGAAACAGCTGAAAAAAATGTGAAAAATGAGAAAAATGCTTTTTCCTCTCTGTAAGAGAAGTCAGCATCTATAACAGTTCCTTCAGGTGACTACTGAGTGCACCTACTTGTACTCGCTAACCTAATGCCCTCCCAGCAGATCTCTTTTCAACATTAGGAGAACAGAGACCCTCCCTGCTCCTTCAGCCTGAGCTGAAAACACAGCAGCTCTCATTTATGTATAGGTAAAACCTATTGAAATACACTAAGCACCTCTCGGAACATAAGATAAGGCTTGAACAACACCAGTGCTGGCTCTTTTTGAAAGTGAAACAAATCACATCCTCTTCTGATTACATTAATCTGGTATAAACTGTGCTATGAAATATTAAGCTGAAGTTTACTAGACTTCACAGTGGCAGAGAAGGGAAGAAAAAAACTGTGGTTCACTTAAGTTTCCAAATAACTGCAAGACATTACTTTTTCACTGGAAATTTCTGTCAAGATAGCATCTGGTGGGTTTCTGGTTCAAAAAATATTATCAACAATATTTTCAGCTCATTAAAAGGAAATTGATGATAGGAATGGTAGTGTGAACGATAGCTCTACTCAAACTAAGAAAGCAATTATTCCAAATAAGGAAATAACATGTATTAGAGCTAGGACAACAGAGAAAAAAATTACAAAAGAGCTTTATTGTGCTGTATATTGAGCTCTATATACTTCAGAAGAAGATAAGACTAAGACAGGAAAAGTTAAAATTATACAGATAAAGTGAGATTTTAAACATAGAAAGAACATAGAAGGCACTAAAACAACAGACTAAATTATCAGCAGAAATCAGAATTGTTTTCTGTTTTACACTTTTGATGATCTGCCCTGATATTTCACTTAGTAATTAATATGAATTAAGATGTTTATTTTTATTTATTTGCAGCTTGTTGTTGTTGGGTGTTCTATTATTCAGGTTTGGATCGGGTTGTTTTGGGGTTTTTTTTGCACACGTATTGCCTGAAAAGCCATTGGTGATTTTTTTGTCTGTCTGGAGAATAAGGATAGATCACAGAACCTGTCACTAAGTAAGAAAGGGTGTAAGTAAGGATTCAAAGAGCAACTGAAGAAATTAGATGGAAAGAAGAAGGGCAGCATGACATTGTGCTTTCAGAAACATCTCAGAGAAAAGAGTACTCAGTTTCAAAGGCTGACAGATTTTGATTAAATTAATTTCCAGATATTTTAGTGCCCAATATTTAAAGATTTACCAATAAAGAAATATAAGTTTTATCTCAAGAAGTATTTTAAATGTTTAAAAGTTCTTCTTTCAGACAGAAAGACTTTAGTAATTCTGCTGATTTCTCAACAGAAAGTATCTCTAATATTGTGCTTTT
>VWYP01001861.1:22915-64401 GCA_013400435.1 Pycnonotus jocosus | reverse complement strand
TCCATGGATGTGCTCAAGAAGGCAGAGCGCTTTCCTTCTGTATGGTTTAGAACATCCATACATGTTTTCCTCTGCTGGCAATGAGGTGTCTTTTTGCTGGTTTTTGCTATCCTTGGGCTGTATTAACCTCCACATGTGGTTCCTCGTGGTGAGCACTGCAGCAACCTCTCTCTGTATTGCCATAGGTACCATTCCACTCCAGAGCATCCCTGATACAAATTCAAGCATGTGTGACCACATTTATATGCTATTATTTTGCAAATCAATCTCATTTTAATGCAAACTATCTGAATTACAGCATTGCTTTAAAACCAAGAAGTGAAGATATTTTTCAACCAGGAGCAGTGGCTTTATGAGGTTCTCTACAAAGTTACACTCATTTCCATTTCTTCAACACAGAGATCAAGTCTTTTTTAAATGGATGTCCTGGCATCTGATAATGAAAATATTTGCACTTGGAGACCCAGAGAATTGTTCTTCAACTGCCAACAGTTCATATTTAGCTCTTTTTTTATGTTACAAAAGGTTCAGCTTTCTTGGATTCCAGATGTTTAACACATTGCTTATCAAACATCTGAGAACTATTGCTACAGTAAAAATTCCTTTCTCCTCTGCTGCCTCTTACCTTACTTCAGTTAAGTAACTTATTATTTTAAAACAAATGTAACATCCTCACACCCTAAATGAAATCATTCTGTGCATCTTACTCTCAGCACTTCACTTATACCTACTGTCCCAAGCTGCCACATCCCTTGAAGGTGGTTTGTATCCCATCAGCATTCCTCAGGTAAAGCTGGGCACACACCGACCCATTTGACCATGGGCAGCTCTCTCCCCACCCCTTACTCGAGTAATCTGTTGACTCAAGCTGCATTTCTTGTTTGGCATCACAAAAAGGAGATTTCCTCATCATTATGACATTAAAAACAAACAAGCTCCCATTTAAGCAACAAGAGGACTCTTGTGTAAATATCAATGGAAATATTGAAGTTTTAGTGTTGTAAGGTTTCTTTTCTACCCACATATTTTATGCACACATTTATTTTCTCTTTGATTTACTGGAGCTGGGGGAGGGAGGAATGAGTTGAAGCCAAAAATCTAGGAAGTAAGACCTAGATTTTAAATTTCCTTTATAGCAATATATATCTGATAACTTGCAAACCATATTTCTAACTAGCTAAAAAAACCTCATTGGGTAAAATGAATCTAAAACTGGTTTAGAACACCTGTCATAAGGTATTTTGAATACAAGTTGTGAACTTACACTGTTCACATATGAAATATTTAGTATTCAGATATACACACTCAGAAAGCAGAACCCTGTTTAACAAAGTGAGGATGATTGGTGAAGACATCAGCTCCTTCTGAAAATATGTTAGAAAAGAAGGAATCAAGACAACTCTTTATTTGCTTTGGGAGAAGAAGAGGTTTTTTACATGAATAATATTGAAAAGAAAAATATATTCACAGTGGAATATTTATGCTAAATATTGATGTTCCACCCCAGTGAAGGTCACACTTAGTGTGCTGGGATATTAAATGATGTATGAAACAGCAAGAGAGAATATCTTAATAAGGTTATACAACAGCTGTATTTTTGGGATGTGAAAGTGGAAAAAATAGAGTTTGTTAAACCTTGATTTTGCTACACAGTCCCTATAAACAACATCAGTCATAGACATGCATTTCAGGAGCATTTGCCCATAGGAATTTGACTGGTGTTCAATACAGGAGCACAAAGATATTGCACCTAAATGGGCAAAACTTGAAAAAAAATTACTGAATAACTCAAATTATTAGGCCAACAAACTTCCTGAAAGTGAATTCAAAGGAGAGAAAACTGAAGGGAAGCACAGTCTGTATTTATTGCTGGGGTTCCAGCAGAAGACCTGTAGTTCTGGTTGAGCTGGCTCTTCCATTTACAGCCCAAATATCTCAAGGTTTATTATCCATGTTTTATACTACAGCAGCTTGAAAGTGAATATATAGATGCTAGTGAAACAGGTTGTGCAAAGTTAATCCTTTCTGAAATTACACAACAGTAGTATAGAGAAGGTGGAATGTGGTTTCAGACAACGTTGAAGTGAGATCTTCTTTTTAGCTTCAGATGAAAACATGTTGTTTCAGACTACACATATTCTTGTAACAAGAAAGAGACGTTTTATTGTCTTAAAATTAAGAATGAAACATTACTATGGTTTTGCCAAGGTTTAAAGAACTTTGTCTAGGTAAACTCTTCCTGAAAGACCCTTGTCATAATCATGGAATTCATTGTGAATTTAATACAGTTTAATTTTGGAACAGTAAACTCGTTGGATAAGGATGTGAGTACTCTGACATGTACAGAGAGTTGCTAAAACAAATCCTTGTTTCCAATCAACATCAGTATTTTACAAAAAATAAAAAAAGTGGGAGGGAGAGGGAGGTACAGACTTTTTCAAAAATTTAAATGTATATTTTAACTATTTCTTTAAAGAAATTGGGACCAGTGGTATGTATTTGTCACAAGTCAGTAGGGAACTTTTCCTGCATTAGGACTAAAGTTGGTGAGACAAGATATTATTAGAATAACAGAACACTGATGGGTTCAGTCACAATTTCCCTTTCTGCCTTCACAGGTACCCTAATCAATAGTTATGTGTGTTGCTTTCCTTGGGCAAGGCAAGCTGTGTCCTGATCCATCCAGCAGCTCTGTCCTTGTAACCCAGAAGGGCATGTGGAGGTGGTGAGCAAAGGCAGGTGCCATGAGAACTGTGTTTGAGAAGAGGAGCCTGTCTTGTGTGTCTAGGTGGCTGGAGAGCCCTCCACACACACCCACAAGCCTCTGGCTCTGAGTCCCCACATCAATGGAGCTCATAGCCATAAAGCAAAGATCCTGGGTCCATCTTAAACACCTCAGTGGGTTTCTCATTTCACATATCAGGAGAAGAAAAAAGAAATTTTACAGTGGCTAGTTGTGCATCTGCTCATATTGGCTTGGTGTTGAAAAAGCTGCCAAGGGAGATGAAGCACTCTGCCTACTCCTTATTAATACTTCCATATGCTGCATATGGCATAAACTTACTGAGCCAGACAGCTCAGGGAAAATGCAGTGTGATAACAGCAAGCTCCAGAATAGTAAGTCTGCTGGAGCAATTCTTCAGCAAAGACTTCAAGGAGCAGTACATGCATTGTACAGGGAACAACTTATTTTAGGATGTATTAGCCTAGAACTTATAAATATAGAGGAGCAGAAAGAACTTGCAGAAATCAATGTACATCATGCCAAAGGTGAATACTTTTTCTCTAAATGAAGAGCAAATGCAACTTCCTTACTAAACTCACTTCTGAGCAATAGTGCAAAAACAATTTAGACTTACTTCTGTTACTCTTGTGTGGCAGTTGTGTCTGCTTTGTTGGAGGAACAAACCTCTGTTCTCCCTATGCCCATCTTGGAGAAGCCATGTATCCTCTGTATCCTCAGAGACATGAGGCTATGGATTTCCAAAATCTCTCCTCAGCCCCTTTGGAAGACCCAGTGATGTTTCTTGCATTCTGTGTTGGCTACAGAGCCACTCCAGAGAACTGGGTATTCCCTCCCTCCTTCCCTGCCCGACTCAGCCTTCACATCAGTGAGTTTATCTTCCTGCTCCTTTGCTGTCCTTTGACCTCTTCTTGCTGCCATGAGACACAGCCTTGAGGGCTGTGCATAGAGAGAGCAATGGGCAGGTAAAAAATTGTCAAGCAAGCTAAATAACTGTAGAAATATGGAGACTGGATACCCATTCCTGCTCCTGTGGGAGGGCAGATATAGGGAGAGAAAGGCTGAAACACTTCACTCCAAAGGCAGTTCTGTGGAGCCTGCCCTTCCTGACCCCTGGCCAGATGAGACCTGGGTTGCTGTGATGCCCCTGGCAAGACCTAGGAGCAATAACTTCCACCCTAGGGAGTCATATCTCACTTCCCTTACCACAGAAGGCTTGTAAAATCTTCTCTGCCTCCTGGCAGAAGCCTGGCAGCTGCTTTAAGCCTGATGCAAGGAGCCAGTTGCATACAGCAACACTCAGGCCACAGATGTGGGGTTTGAAATCCCTGCTGCAGCCTTCAGGAGCATGAAAGTTATTCTATCTCCCATGACAGACCTCAGAGCACTCTTTCTCACTCTCTGCAGGAACCGTATTCCCAAGAGCAGCCGTCCTTCCTGCAGCAGGGCTGGGAGGAGCTGCCAGGGCTGTGCTGACAAAGAGCACTCTGTGAGGTGCAGTGGAACACTGTGGGGCACTAGTGTCAGGAATGGGTAGGGCTGGTGGGGAAACAGCAGCAGGCAGAGAGGCAGAAGAGAGCATAAAAAGCCTGGTGTTGGTGCTGTGGCTTAAGCTACACTCTGGGGATGTTGTGAAATGTCACAGAGATGTGAGATGCTGTGGTCAGGAACATAAACTGCTCCAAAAACAGCCAGTAGTATGATGAAGAAAAGGCTTCTGCACCACAAAGTGAGGGACAAAAGTGATGGCTGGGGCAGGGGAATGTTCCTGACAGTGAGAGGACCCTGCTAGGAAGTGGCAGATTCTGGAGCTCCCAGCTGTGAGGATGCACTCTACACAGATGTTCAGAAGATGGCATGTGGGATGCCAAGAGAAGACAGCCTGTTACAGACAGCCTGCTTGACATGTCTGGGAAGGACACAAGGGTCTCTCAGGACAACAGAGAACCTGGATCCCTACCCAGGCCTTTGTTTCCCTAATGGCAACCTATTACCTAGCTGCAAATCCAACCCAGTCCTTCCAGTCCCTTACCATTATGAAGCACACAGGGACTGCCAGCAAATTCTGCATTCAGTGACATCCACTACCTGTTATATCTTGATTCGTACTTGGTTGATTTGTTTCCCAATGTTTTTAAAAGCAGTGGAAAGGTTTTGGACTACATTGTGAACAGAGAGGCAGGATGTGAGCAGGAATGGTCCGTTCATACCTTTGCTGTATGTTATTAATATATGCCAGCCAAAAGCCCTGCTCTGGACTTATTGATTTGTAAATATTGGAATTTCTGCAGAATTTGTGTTTGTTTTTCACAAAATTATCCAAAGTGTTTGGTCTAGTTCACAAGTCTTGTTAAAAGAAGGTTTTCCCCTTTATAAGCACAGTGTGTTAAACTGTGTTCTGGTCCCTGCCTCAAGACAGCTGTGCCTCTGGAGCCTGCCAGGTGGAAGACACAGCCCAGAGGCCAGTCTAATGATTTGTTTTGCATAAGTGCTACATACATCTTCCTGACATCCCACATTTGCAGTGATAGATCAGTCCCAGTGTGTGTGATTTAAGAAAAGAAATGTTTTACTTCAGTTAACATATGAGGTGAATAAACAGACATTTATGTCCTCAGATTTTGAGGTGTACTTCAAAGAAGACTGCCATTTTCAATCAGAAAACTGTAGAGCTTGTGCTTCAAATTCAGGAAAAATAAATGTTTTTGCTTTTCCAATTCTGGTCCTAAGCTTTGTACAGATTATATAGTGGGGAGTATTAATCAGTGCATGTCTATGTATAGACAAGCATCTCTTGTCTGGGAGGTCTTGGACATGAGCTTATTAATAAGAAGATTTCTCAGACTTTTGGCACAGACTGGTTGTGCTATACAGATCACAGGTGCAGAAAGTTGATTTTCCTCCCTTCCACTGTCACGTCCAGGTGGTGCAAAGTCCTGAAAAGCTGAAGCAGCTCAGAATAGTGGGTGATACTCAAGTTTGAAAGCACTATTAGATGTTAAGGTACATTTTTATGTTAACACACCTGTGACTGAAATTATTTTTATGTATCAGAGTAGGCTATTTTGGAAATAGGAACAGTATGTCCATCTGCCTGACAAAGGTTTACTTGCTGGTTGACTGAAGGTGAATTCTTCCCAAGTGGGCATCATTGTTATTGAAGTGTTTTTTTCATGCTAAGAGAAAGTGTCTTTCATAGGGAAATGAGGTAACTGAAGCTCAGAGAAATGGAAAAAAATTGTGACAAAGGGTAAAAAGTTTCAGTCTTTTAGAAAAGAATAAGTGCAAGTAGCAAAATGGAGTGAGGAAGGGGGAAATGAAGACTTTTAAAAACCCCCAATGTGTTCACAAAGGTGAACAGAAATTTGATCTCTGCTTGCTTGTGGCAGTCACAAATGCAGAAAATTCCGTCTCTGTCTGATGCATGTGATGTGCAGCATGCTCTCTGTCCATGACAATGACATGTGATGGCACAGCTTATAAGAAAATCACCAGGTAGCTTCTGAGACAGTCTTCTTCTTGAGAGGCACTGCCTAAGTATCTGTGCCTGTATTTGACACTTACTCAAAAAGCAACTTGTTCAGCATGAGCCCCTGAGAATTTCCATAACAGGCACTGGAGAGCTGCTCCCAGTGTCTGTGGTCTGGCCTAGCTGAAGACCAGTGCACCAAACTAAGCATCCTGCTCTGGCATACTTTGCAGTTCAGTGACATCAACAGGGAGGAAAAGAAGTAAGGCCGTGTGTTGGCATCAGTGTGCTCCCAGCTGCTGCAGTTTACCAGTGCCTCTGGAGCTGCCACAAGTGCTCTTGCAGTGGCCACAAGCTCACACCTGGCAGATCAGTGGGAAGTGTAAGGAAGCAGGTGGGAAGGAGGGTTTAGTTCTTTTTGCCCTCTGTCTTAGTGATGGCTGCGCTGAGTATTGCAGACTATATGCAGAAATGAGTGCATTATGAAAATGAGCTGTTAGTTGTGCTGGTTGCTTTTGTGCTGGTGTTAGTTTTGCCCAGATGCAGCTGTGGCAGCCTCAGAGCAGCCTGGGCCTTCCTCAGCAGCAGATGCCTGAAAACTGTCAGCCTTCCTGTGCAAAAGCCAGCCTTTCCTTATCTGCTCTGGTTATCTAGCTCCTGTTTGCAGCAGCTAACCAGGTCACAGCACAGGCAGGCTGAACACATGCTGTGCATAAAAATCATTTGGGGAGGGATTAAAGAAAACCAAACCTTGACTGTAGTCCCTTGGTCCCTCTGACGGCACGAATGGGTCTATGCTGCAGACATTGCTGTGATGGAACACAGGTTTAGCTGAGCCCTGCAAGAAGTCAATCCAGAGCTGCTATTGGCTGAGAAGAGGCTGTACCAGACTGCTTTCAGGGTTGATTAAAATTGATGAGACCAGTGGTTAGAATGGCAGGCTCTAACTTGTTTTTCAAATGGATCTAAAAACACTACTGGGAACGTTAGCTAATAAAGTCATGCTGGAGGGAATATGACTGTGTCAAGTTACAACCTCAGGCAGTATTGAACAGTACTGAACTTCAGACAGTGTTGAAATCTGTCTATAGAATCAAAGAACAGCTTGAGTTGGAAGGCATTGATCCTTAAAGATCATCTTGTTCCAACCTGCCTGTCAGAGGCCTGGACACCTTCTGCTAGGCCGTGTATCTCACAACTCCATCCAATCCAGACCACAATGACCTTTTCAGTTTGAAGCCATTACTCTTTGTTCTGTCAATACAGGTCTTCTGTATCTTCTTGTAGGCCTTGTTTAGATACTGGAAGGTGCTATAAGGTCACCCCAGAGTCTTCTTTTCTTCAGGTTAAAAAGTCTCCACTCTTTCAACCATGTATTAGGTCCAGCTGAGACTGAGTTCATTAATAGGAGAGGTGTTCCACCCCTCTGACCATCTCGAGAACATCCATGTATTTCCTGTGCTGAGGACTACAGAGCTTGATGCAGCACTACAGGTGGGTTTTTGCCAGAGTAGAGGGACAGAATCCCCTCCCTTGCCCTCTGGCCACACTACTTTTGATGCAGCCCAGGATACAATTAGCTTTCTGGAGTGTGCACACAAATTGATAGGTCATATCCAGCTTTTTATCCAGGAGCACCCCCAAGTCCTTCTCCTCAGGGTTGCTCTCAATCCATTCTCTCCCCAGCTGGGATTGCCCTGACCCAAGTATAAGGCCTTGCACTTGGCTTTGTTGACCCCATGAGGTTTGCATTGGCCCAGCTCTCCAGCCTGTCTGGATGCCATCCCTTCCCTCCGGTGTGGTGACTCTCCCACACAGCGTGGTCCTGTCAGTGAACTTGCTGAGGGTGCCCTTGATCCCACTGTCCATGTTGCCAACAGAGACATTAAAGTGGGCTAGTGCCAGCATTGAACCCTGAGGAATGCCACTTGTCACTGGTACCCACTTACATAGAACTCAAAGGGTTGTTGTTGACCACAACCCCTTGAGAGCAACCATTCAGCCAGTTCCTGAACTACTGAGTGATTTACCCATCAAATCCATGTCTCTCTGTTTTAAAGACAAGGATGTCATGTGGGGCAGTGTCAATGGTTTGCACAAATCCAGGTAAGTGACATCAGTTCCTCTTCCCTCATCCATCAAAATTGTAACTTGATTAGAGAAAGTCATCAAAATTGTCAAGCAAAATCTGGTCCTTCTCCTAGTGTTCAATCCTTCCTAAAGAGCCTGTATTTTTCTATTCCAAAGCTCCAGTCATACGGCCCATCCCACCATGTCTTCCTGATGCCGGATCTGACAGTAAGTTGCAGTCCTATCAAAAATGTAGACATTTTTTTTAATTTATACAGTGATCTCACTTTTTAATAAAAAAACTAGGCAGTAATGAAAACTCAAAAAGAAATTCCTATTGCTTTTCTTTTAATTGAAAATGTCAAGGCTGCTGGGGACATATTCCAGTATCGGAATAAAAAGAAAAAAAAAGAAAAAAAGACTAGTTAATTGAAAATGAAAAGTAAAGCACTGTTTCTTGCAGTTGAATCAAATTAAGATTATGGGTGCTTCACTAACAATTTTGATAGAAGAAAGCCAGACTGAGCTCCACAAGCACTACTAGAATCTGCTTGCTAAACACAGTTGATAAGGTGACTCCTCATTGAAAGTATTCACAAAGCTGTCGTGCAGCACTGCCCAGTCCTGTTCTGGGCTTCACAGGGGCACGAGGGAAGGTGAGCCTGCCTCCATTCCCTCATCCCTTCTGATCTGGAGGCAGTTTTTCTAACAGGCAGAGGTGCTCAGCTGCTCTTTGCCTCCAGTAGGGAAGGCAGGACCACGGGGCTAGGTACCATTTCGAGGAGCTGAAGAGAACTAGCAGTAGATGTGCTGCAGCTTGGTGACTCAGAACATCCTGCAACAAATGCTCAAGTGCTTGCAGGAATATGTTACTACTCATTCCTGTCTCCAGAAAAAACACCAGTTCCAGCACTGATTCTCATGGGACAATACTGCTGGCTCATGTCCAGCTTAAAAGCTGTAACACTTTGACTTTATCCTCCACTCCTTATCCTTTAACTAGATTTCAGTCCAGTTCTCCCAAGCTAGATGACAGCATAACTTCCCAGTGATTTTTGGCACAGAAAAAATATTATGTCCTTAAGGGCTCCTTATCCTTTAAAAATTCCTAGTTCTCCAGAGTATTATAGAGAGAATTGCCCTTCACAGAAGACATGCAACCTACCTTTAAATAGACTGTATGTCTCCATAAGCATGAAGATATTTTCTACTTCCTTTCTAATATGCATTATTCTATAACCAGTAATATTTTTGAGGTAACTTGTGTACCCAGTAAAATTTTGTTTTGGTGCATTAGCTCCAAAGGATAATAAATGAATAAAAAATTAATATGAAAAGTGGATAAACATGCCCCTTGTATCTTGTCCTGGGGGAAGAGTTGTTTGAAGTACTCCCTGGTGATCCACTCAATCCTCTTTTGCTGTGGCCTATGGAAGTAAACAAATTACTTTGGCTTTCCTAGTAGAGGAGGTAAGCTCTGTCTCTTGATTACTGCATGGCAAAACCTACAACTTTCTCTAGTATTTGAATATTTGAAAGTGAGATATATCCCTAGCATGGAAAAATGTTCAAATTGCGCACCGTTTAACCTCAGTCAAATCTAAGAAGTTATACTTGGATGATTTAATTAGGTCTTTCCCTGTCTTTGTCCTAAATCACACAATGCAGATTTCGGACTGCACTTTTTGCTTCCCATTCCTGTCCTTGCAGCTGTCCCAGTTGCTGACTATTTCTGATTTATGTCCTGGCCCATATTTACAATGCTCCTTAAGCCTGGTGGTACCCCCTGTATTTACATTTAAAACTGCCATTCAGATTTTCAAATTCATGTGATCTGGATCATGCTAAAATATTGATGGGATCTTGCCCTAAAATTCTGGTTTTACACCTGTTACTAGATAGGAGGGCTGATTATAGGATAAAATCAGAATAAACCAGAATAATCTCTCTCTGTCTGGTTGTTGCTGCTAAATTGTCCTTCTGATGAGTGCCTCTGATTGTCACCCCATCAGGAGGGACCCTGCTGCTGCAATGCCCACAGTCAGTCAGAGCAGAGCTGCCCATCACTCTGGGTTTACCTTTTCCAGTGCCAGCCTGAATGCTCTGTTCCTGCTGCTCCTCCCCACTAAAGCCAGTGACATGGCCAGGTCTGACGCTTTCTGGACCAAAATCAGAGCAAGCCTAATCATTAAGGGCCTTTCCAGAGAGGTGTTTAAGTACTTTTTTCAACAAAATCACAGTTCAGAGACCTCTCCAGAACCATTCCATGGACACAGTGTTAAGATTCTGTCTGATGTTCACTCCATAGCCTTTCAAGGGCTTAATCCCACAACAAACACTTCTCTCTCTGGGCTTAACTGCACGAGGTAGCAGAAACAGTAGTGGGCAACTGTGGTGCAAAAGGACCTAAAGTTAGGAGCAGGGAGCTGCAGACCTGTTGCTGGATTTTCTGTGGTCAAGAACTTTTCTGGGTGAGGTCCAGGAGCATGACAGAAGCATGCATGTGCATTGCAGGCAAGGACAGAACACCCTGCCACATCAAAAGCAAAGATCTCCTCACACACTTTATGTTTGATTAGTCTGTCAGTGACCCTGGAAAGACAAGATCCTTGTGCCCAACCAGTCTGCCCTTGTCCCGTTATGGAATAGTTCTGCTGGATCAGAGGATGGTTCAACTGACTTGTTCATTTTGCCACAGTTGCTGGTTCAGCAGTAAGACATCTCCTATCCCTTCTGGCTGACAGGTGCTATGCAGTTTATAAGGTACATGGTACCATTGATTCCTTGCATGGATTTCAACAGTATTTGGCAATGGTGTCTTTGCTCCAGCTCCTGTTTCATCCCCCTTAGCAGGTGCTCAAGGCTACAGGCTGTGTTTAGGGGGAATTATCATGGAATAAGTTTCAGTCATGCTCACCACAGCATATAAAGAAAATAGTAACTGCTGTTAACTAAAACTACATTTTATCCTGTAATTTCTATACTTTTATAGCTTATAACTTCCCAGTTTCCTTTCATTTTATGCCATCCACCTTTCTACAGACCCAAAAGGGTACAGCTGCTCTGAACTCCCAAGGGGAATCACTTGTGATAATTTATCGGAAAAGCAGCTAGAGGCTAAAAGCCAAAACTGACATAACAAGTCACATAGATGGAACTTGGTTTTACATCACCAGTTCATATTATGCAGTTACACCTGCCTATAAAAAGAAGGAATGATAGGGAAGGATGATAGATAACAGAATAAAAACCCTTTTTTCCTTAGAGATTGTTAAATTAACATTATTTTGATTATAATATCTTGAGTACTAATATTTCACACTTCATTACTGTGTTTCGTAGAGAAGAATACAAACACATATTTCAGATGAGTCTTGAATGTATGCACTTTCTTGGCAAGCAGGACCTCAGAATACTTTATGGTTTCTGAGGGACTGCTAAGCAAGATGTATTGCCTTTTCTCTACAGGGAGGTGGAGTTGGTGATCTAGGCCCATAGGAAAGCTCACATTGTTCTTTTCAAGATACCAAAATTGTATGTTTCTCCTATTGAAGGGAGCCATATCCTCTAATTGCAGCTTACTTCTTTCTTACAAAATGAGGAACAAGAGATGGAGCTACTCAGGTGTAGTGGAATGATAGGTAGAACCTCAGTAGGACTGCTGCAGGTTTTTTTCCCTTAAATAGAAAAATTCAGGAATCAAAAAAAGAAAGCAAAGGACTGTTTGGTTTGCTGAATGTGACTCACTGTGTATGCTATTTTCTACACCAAGTCAAATGTTCTCAGAATCTGTACTCATTAACTGGAAAGAGATGGAAATGATTTATACTCCTACTTGCCTCAGACCTACAAACATGACCATGTGAAATTTTGCACCATACATCATAGTTATCCCTGACTAGGAAAACACTTCCTGTTCTCAGCATCACATTTTGATTTAGTAAAATTTTTTAAAAAATCCATAAAACGTGTTCCTAACTTACATAATTCCAATAGAAGAACAAACCCATAAAGTTTTCTATCGCCTTCCTGTTTTATTTCACCTGGTCCTGTAAGGTCAGGACATAGAGCTTCATTGTTCAGCTGAAGAATTTTTCTCAGCATACTGAAACTTCTAGGTAAAGAATGATGGTGTGCTTTATAGAGTCTGCCTGTTGAGGATAAGGTTCCTAAGACCTTCTGTCCCAGAAAGTGCTCTCATATATTTAAGTGTAGCATGTTAGATGGCTACACATAGAACAGCAATATTCACTCCCATAAAACTCCTGTGCTTGTGCATTTTCAAGCAAGGTGCACTTGGAAAAAAGTGCTGCCCAAATCCTTCATAAAACTCCGAACAAAGTGACTGCCCAGTTATGCACACAATGCTGGAGGTTAGGTCTGAACTAATGGCACCATAATGTATAATATGTGAGTGAGAAATAAAGGACATGAAATAAGAACATAAAATTCTCTATATGCTGCAGACATATGTCACTTGAGTCCCCTAGGCACATCTAATCTGCACACATCTCCCTGGTTAGGATCAGCCTTCCTGGTACAATATTGCAGTCAGAAACATTAAGGGTGGGCCTGCTCCCAAACTGCAAGTAGCTCTTGTATTTCTATTAGGTTTGTGCTATCAGAAGCAACATCACTGTGTTAATGACCTTTAAATCTTTAGCTCTTTGCTCTTTCTAAGAGGTCTTTACCTTATAATTTCTAAACAATGTCATTTTTTGAATGTATTATATGTATATATTTTAAATATGTATACATACATACAAATATATAGTATAGTTTCCAAAAAGTACAGGAATAGAGCTTAAAAATACCTGTGTAATTTCTCAAACAGTAAACTTTTTTCTTGAAATTGCACAGGACTGAAATACTACAGCTCCACTGGATCTGAGCCACAATTTTCTGAAAGGAATGGCTTCTCCTCATTTTCTTCTTCCTAGGCAATGGAGTGAACAGCTCCCCCTTCACACTCCAGCTGTGATGAGTTGTTCACCACAGTCTCACAGAAACTTGGTCTGTGCTGTGGCACACTTGCTGCAGTGACTAACTCCTCGGACACACTGTACAAGATGTGCAGTTCTTTGACCGTATCTCATTACAGATAAATAAAATTAGTCCTGGAAAATGAGTGGCCAACATTTCCAGTCAGCTTCCTTCTGGCTAGAATATTAATCAGTATATGTGTTGTTACAATGAGATTGTTCCAGAGATGTTTGAGTGTAATTTGTTTTCAAGCTATTTCTCCTATGTGCATGTGTGCCTAGATACAGGGATTAGATACTTAAGGGGAAAAAACTCTATATGTAGATTTTATTTTCACACAGTACTTGAATTTTTCATCCTATAACAATGCAAAAAATGTATTCTCACAAGCTTTTATTACTGTTTTCTTTTCTGAATCTGGATATGAAGCCACTTGATCCAGTGAGTAATTTATTTCATCACTAAACTTACCACAAAGAATGGCTGTCAATAAAATAGCTACTCACAATGAAAAGGAGAATAAACTCTCTTTATTTTTCTTTTAACTGCAAATTTTGTCTATTTTAAAGCAGTCACAAATTTCTTTAGCCAAATTAGAATACAAGGTGGTTTTTTTCACCCAGAGAGTTTGATACATTCCTACAAAGACAATTTTAAAGAATTACAGACTTAAGTTCCCCCTTTTGCATGCCAACTTTGAGAAAAGGATGATTAGATAAGTAAAATTGGTAATTTCCTTCATGGAAGAAATGAAAGAAAGAAAAACCCTCTAACAAGAAAGCCACCATCAAATGCCAGAAACCTTTCATTTGGTATGTTTAAGTCCAAGGAGTTTGGAAAAATTATTTTTTTGGATGGAAGCATCTTTTCCTGCATTTATTTCATGAATTAAATTCTTAAAAATACAGACAATACATAAACCATTGAAAATAAGTCATGAAATGAGATTAAACTCTGCACAGCAAAGATGGACAGTGAGGGCTCTACAGAAAATCTGAAGTATTTTTAGCTATTATGTCAAAATATCATCTTAGTGTGTTTTGAAGAAGTTTCTCAAAGGTATTATACTTGTCGACTTGGTCTTCTTATTTTGGTATTGCCTTTATCTGCTTCCTTGCAGAAATGTGAAGAAGCTAGTAATAATTTTTTTCCTCTTTGGTCTTATAGAATGATGCTTACTGGCAAGAAGCTTTTATAGATAAAACCCAGGGATTTTATGATTATGCAAGTCAGTGAGACCTCCACACCAAGCAGCAGCCTTGCACTTTGCTGAGCCTAAAATACCACTCCATTGCCATCTTTCCAGTAGGAAAATGTTCTCTCCATTTAGTGAGTGATGGGAAGGTTTCTCTTGCCAGACGCAAGCACACCTGGGACTGTTACACCAGGGATGCACTGCAGTGTAGTTATACATTGTGTGGTACATGCCTGCTGAGGCAGAGCTATCAATCTGCACAAAACATCAAGAACAGGGTTGTGCAGGAACCATTCCTGTGGCCTACATATGGCTAATGGGACTGGGATAATAGACTATTGAACTTAATTAGAGGATAGTTTGAAATGTTTATAATAAAACACCTATGACCAGAGTGGCACTGATGAATGGTTGAGGAAAGAGTGCATGGAAGATGCACTGCTTATGATTTGTAGATATAGCTGGATAATTAAAGAGAAGGAATGGTATTTCTTCCTATCGTTATGTAAACCAAAAGGGAAGCATGTTGTGACACTGAAATATCAATAGGAGAGTTATTTGCACTGGGCACTGTGGAAAGATGAAACAGGGAGGAAGAGCAAGAAGTTTGGTATGACACTTTATGTAGGGACAAAAATATAAGTGTTCTGAATTGTTACAGAAATGTAGAACAGATCTTAAAAGAAAATAGTTGAAAGGTGGTGAAGAGTTGTTCCTACAAGTCCTGTTCTACCACACATCAAAAAATAAGCATCAAACCCAAGAGTAAATATAAAAGTTCTGTGACAGTATTAGGAATCTAGGAAGATGGTTAACAATATTTAGTCTTTTCATGGGCTACTGATACAATCAATACTTGCAGAATGAAAAAATAAAATCAGACTAAATGAGAATGTGAATGAGAGAGAACATTAACCAAGGAACTTCTTGTATCATTTCCTGACATATTCTGACAAAGAAGGGTTTAGAGCCAAAGAAAGCAAATGGTAAAAATATATGCAAGAACATATATTAAAAGCTCCATCATTTTTAAATGGAAGAGTAGTAATGGTCTACTAGAAATATTGGCCCACATGGTGACTGACATGCTGCAAGTAGAGCCAAAAATGTAACAGGATGGGAAATTTCAGTCTTCATGAACTTGTTTCCTTTTATAGCAAAAAAATTTCTGTGCTTAGACAGTAGAAATTGTTACTTCTTGAAAACCCATCTAGTTAGAAACTTACATAAGGAAAAAAAAAAAAATCCTCATCAGTGAACGGAATCTGGACCAGGATGTAATTATAAAAAACACCACTCAGCAACAGTGGCCAGGAGGTACAACAGACTGACAGAAACAGAAAATATAGAAGGTTTCTAATATTAGAAGCTGTTTAATATATATTGTTCTGAAAAAAAGGCTAACAATATAGAAGATAGATAGACTTTGAAGTAAAATTTGATAAGAGAGTGACACCCAGATCAAGTCTGAAAGCCAGTTAAATGTGTGAAAAGAAAAAGCAGTAGCAAAAAAATAAAATATTTATGTTAGTGTCACTGTGGAAGAGCACTGGGCAAGTTCTGTATCTGAACCACTTTTTATGAGCAAAGTCTGAGACACGTCCTTCAAACAATTTTTTTAATAGTTCATCAATACTTACTCATAAAATGTGTAGTTGCCACTAGCAGGACCAAAGAACACTCAGGAGGTGTTTTGATGTGATTGCCCTAAGCTGCCTAGCTATTTCACAGTAGAGGATTGGAAAGGGGCAAATGTGAAAGGAATTGTTAAAAATAGCTTTAGGGAAGGTTTAAAAACTGTAGAAAACTACTTGCCTGTTCAAGTCCTAGACACTTTACTAAATAGAATTAGCAGATACTAAGTGCAATGCAATGGGAAGAATCAATATAACTACTGAAGTTCTTTGTAGGTGGGGTTGTATATGCAGATATTATTGATACAGTTGGCATGTACCATTTGTTCCTCCAGAAGAGTTTTGAATGGAATGGCATAAAACCTTCAAAAAGAAACCAGCCCCAAAGAGACAATAATAAATCTGTCTCATTATCAATATAAGATCACCTTTCAAACCAGACAAGTCTTGCAAAGTTGGTTTCTTGACAACAAAAGAAACACCATTAATTGTCTAACAGGTGCCAGCCAAAATTTACTTGAAGCTATTTTTTTAAGATTTCACAGAAGAAAAACTTCCCTTTTGGTGGGATGAATTTCTCCTAACACTAGGTGTCACCATGTCAGGCAAGTGTTAAAATCACATTATATTTTGTCTAAACAGTCAGTACAGTGCAACATATCATTCTCGTCATCTTGCAAGCATCTGCTTACAGCGAGGTACATCCTCTCCCAGACTCTATTGTCAATGGAAAGACCATAAACACCTAAGAAGATGTAAGCACCCCAAAGTTGTGAGAAATTAGCCCCATCCTGGGAGTGATTTACTTTCTCTTTTAAGCACAGATTTCATGTTTTAGGGATGAAAAATTGGGATTTCGCTGTATATCCATCTTAATTCAAATGCCAATGTGAGAAGCTGCTGAATGAAATAAGTTGATTTGAGATTTTTAGCATGAAATAAGATGAGTTGATGTTTTTAGCATGAGATAAGGTGAACTGAGATTTTTAGCAATGGAGGAAATATTAATAGATCCAATAGTGTCAAAAATACCCAAATGCACTTTCTTTGGGTTGTCCTGTCATATTCAGGACCAGATGATGCACTAGTATAGTATGCAAGGACAGAAATAAGCTCTTGTGGGGTGTATGAATATATTTTCAAAATTTTTTCAGATGCATAAGGCAAGTAACAGAATTCTAAGCAGGCTGGTGTTTTCTGATTAAAAATTGGCAAGCGTCATACAATTTTCTAAATACTACAGGGAACCTACCTTTGATACACCATTCTGTTGCAAATCTGGTTCATGGCTTCTAATTGGAGTCATCCATATGGCAATATTTGAAAAAAACTTTTAAATATTCCACATCATTAGATGAAAACATAATAACATTTTTAAGCTATTAATAGCTTAATTGGCAAGTTTGATGTCAACTAAAAAGTATTAAATACTCTATGAGGAGCAGACGAAATCCAAATCAACTCTAAAAAATAATTAATAGCAACTAATCAGCTGGATAGACATAGCTGTTGAATTAATAAGTAAATACAACTGACTGAGAATAAATCCCATACAGGAAAGCTCCCTGAAATCAGCATCCATGATGGATACAGTGGATAAAGCTAACATTACATCAATACATTTTATAGTAGTAGTTGTAGTCGTAGTAGTAGTAGTAGTTTAAAAAATTATGGAATTGAAAAATTATACTATCTTTCCATTAGTTAATTTTTAAATTGTGTCAAAGAAAACACTCTTTCTTCTAAGCAAAGCTGAAAACAGAAAAGCTATTCTGGCCTAAATGTCTACATATTAAATCATTCAAGACATATAAACGGTCTTTTTACATGAAAATTTAGCTAACCTGAAGCAAGCAGATTAACCAGATAAAACCCAATAATACAGAGAAATAAAAAAAAAGTTATAGTATCTTTCAAAGATACCTTTTCCAAAGTAACAGTTTTCTTATGGGAATGTAAACTGTGCATGTCAGGGTGGCCACTTGTTTGGAAAGATTTAGGCCACTGTTGTACCTTAAAGTGGAAATGGAAAACAAGCATATTTATGCTAAATGGAAAAGACCTGGAGCAGGCCCTGAGCCATCTGCCTGTGATCTGCCATCTGCCACCTACAGTGCGTTACAAGCAAAGAGTCTGCAGTGAATTCTTAGAGGACTACAAACCCTTCCCCTGAAATGCTAAACTTTATGGACATTAATGTACTGGATTCCATAGCATTCTACAATTCAGGTGTGGGGGTTTCTGTGACTCTACCTTTACTCATCACCACTGAGACTCAAACATGAATGCTTATCTCATCTCAATGGATTAAGATCCTAGTTGTCCCCACACCTGGATTCCACCAGATATCCTCTGAGAGCCTTGCTGTGCTTCCAGAGATGACTCAGCAAGCTGAGAGGAGCAGTCTGTTGCTCTGTACAGGAACAGAGCTGTGAATGGTGAATGACAAAACCCAACTTTGTATTGCACTGCAAAAGATGTAATGCAGGGTGTCCCCAGGAATGGAGACTACTTGAGCTACTATTTTTCACGTGCTCTCATAACATTCTGGTTTCTTGGATCCAATGTACTTGTATCATGGATGGGAAATGTGGTTTTTTCTCATGGAACTTTACTAACTTGGAGAGGATCAACAAAGAAGCCTCATTTTCCACTCATGGTTTACTCTGACATAAAATATATTGCCTAGAGATGTTTCCAGTGCTGGACTCTTTTATAACCAGATATGCAAGCAGAGAGTAAATGCGCAAGGGGAATGTGATAGCTCGACTGTGAAACCCAAGGAAAAAATGATATTCAGGTTCTGCATAAAAATGCCACATTTGTAAACAAAAAGGGTCTTTTAAGAATACAGATTAATTTGATACATGCAGAAGAGGCTGGGTGCACATACTCACAGGTATAAGCCCTCCCCAAAAAAACGAGCCCCCAAGTTTTCTCATAAGGCATCTTTAGCTGCTTGTCTAGTGTACACGTGTCATCTGACAGAGCCTTGGAGTTTTAAATCTTTATTCCCCTTCTCTCCACTGCAAAGCTAAACCCAGCAGTCTCTCCCTAGTTCTGTAGATGTCTCACAGAGAAGTAAAGTGATCTTCTCCTTCTCCTGACAGCTTTATGTGTTACACAGCTTAACTCTTGTCCATTGCAACAGGCCTAAACTGTAGGCTGAAATGACTTGGTTATTTGCTTTTCTGCTTATTAAATATCAATGTGGCTTTCTCAAACAGTGCAGGCAGAGCTGAATATTTGTCCTAAAGCAGTTAGGGGAAGAATTGTGAAATCTCTCTCTGACCTACAGAAATCTAAAGGACAGGGACAATAGTTTTGTAGCAGACCATGCTGGGTTATGATCCTGAGGAGAGTCCATGCAGGGAAGGGAGAGATGCTGTGGATGTGTCAGAATCCAAGGGTCTGGCTCTCCACTGTTTGACATACACTCTCTCTCCCTGGGGAAGCAAAGATATTTTTCATTTCTCTAAATAATTTTACTCCATGAAGAAGTAGAGTCCAGAGCATGTGGGCAGTCCATAGAGCTGCATTCTGCTCCTTGTCCTCATCCTTGCCTTGCCTACAGGAGGATTTCAGCATGGTTGAAATGGCTGAAATGGATGATATTTCACACGGCTCTGTGGCCCCAGGATGAAGGAGAACACCCTGACTGCAGCACCGGGAATGGCAGGCACTTGGCAGCTCCAAGATTGAAGTGCCTTGGTCCCAGCAAAACCCTGCCTGCTCACGAGGGACACGACAGGCCCATGGGCACTGGACAAACCGTGGCACTGTGCATACAACTAGTCTGAGTTCCTCAGATCCATATACCCATGGATTTTTGCAAGAAGAAAGGTGCTCAACACCAATAGAAGCATAGGGCAGCTTAGGAGACTGAATATATAAGTATCATTCCACAAAACAAAGGAACAGTATTTAAACCAAGAAATATTTGAGATTAAATCAGAGGAAACAAAAAATAACTACAAGGGAAATCCCACCACAATCTTTCTAACTACAAGACTAGTTAAGTTCAGAAATGGTTTGCTTAGGATACTTAAAAGTGTTCAGACAAAATAAATGTTTTAGGCGAAGTTGATCTGTACCAGGGGTTCAAGAATGTTGTGCAGTCATTTTCCTAGTGCAGTAAAGCTCTTTGACTCTCCAGGAGTGTCTTCAGTGGGAGGACTATCCCAACAAGACTGAAACAGACTCACTTATAAAGATCCCAAGACTATATTTGAATTCAGAACAGTTTTCATATCCTTCCTTGCTATCCAGAAAATTATGGCATTTACAAGACTGCCTGAGGAGTGGGAAAGGAGGCTGTCTCGTGGTCTTGTGAAATAGCCAATGTGTATCTTTACTCTGGTTTCCCAGAAAAATCTGGCTGCTGCATGTGGTTGCAATCAAAGACAAATTGCTCTGGTATTGGTCACTAATACAAGCATCTAAACCTGCTGTAAATCCCAGTTTTGTCTATTCATATTAGCTCTTAACCTATGAAAAAAAATTGTGGATAGAGGAACAAAACCTAGTGGTTTTTATCCACAGGGATCTTGTCTTCTTTAAACATTCAGCAGCTAGAAAGAGAGAGCAAAAAGAGTGAAAGGAGAACAAAGGGGAAAAACCCCAAAATCCCCACCTTGGGCAGCATGCTCCAGTCCTTAACAACTCTTTTAGTGAAGGTATTCTATCTGATGTTCAACCTGAACTTTGCCTGATGCAGCTTGAGGCCATTTTCTCTCACCCTGTCATGCCTTTCCTGGCAGCAAACACCGACCCTCACCTGGCTGCATCCTCCTTTCAGGCAGTGGTGGAGAGATAAGGTCACCCCTGAGCCTCCTTTTCTCATGGATAAACAACCCCAGCTCCCTCAGCTGCTCCTCATTGGACTTGCTCTCTAGACCCCTCACCTGCTTTGTTGCCCTTCTAAAGCAATATTTATCTCTTTCCTTACTGATAATTTCAGGTTGCAGTTAGGCCTAGATCATAAACATAAATGTATTTGGACTGATTTTAAAGGTCTGCATGCTTTTTTGGTGCCTCTTTGCTGCCCAAGGAGAAAAGATCTTTATGCTACGTCAATAGTAAAGAGATATTTCATACAACCATGTCTGCTCAGTGCCATATAAAACTTTCTGAGATCTACTAAAATTAAAGATCACTGATATGTATTCCTGTTTGAAAAAAAAAAATAAAAATCCACTAGTTTCCTGTTTAGACAACTTACCAATTTCAGTCAGAAATGTTCCAGGTTTTTCATGTAATTTCCAGTATTACTTCAGCTTCTATGCAAAGCAGAGGTATTTTTTACCACTGACATGGAAAGAAAAACCCAAGAAGGGTTTTTACCCAAGAAGGTAAAAATGGGCCCTATAAGGAAGATGGAGTTTGCTTATTCAATATAGTATTGGTGCTTATTTTGCTTATTGACTTCACAGCTTGCTTACTCATTTACTGGGCATAATTTGCTTACTCATGAAGTATTGGAGAGACCTCCTTTGTGCATGTTATTTCCAAGTACTATAGTGAAAATAGATACATTGTTGTCATTTAAATTAAAAGGCACACCAAAAATTCTTTGACTACTTAAAAAATTTATGAGTACTTTAATTTGGATACCAAAGAGTGGCATTTTTCCAGTGATGGTGAAAAATTGTGGTGTGGTGATGAATGCCAAACCATTATGCATAGCACTCAGTAAATTTATGCATAACAATCTGTAATTAGAATTTTTTTAAGGACAGAACAAAAAAAAAAAAGAAAACAAAGAGAGAGAAAAAAAAGAAAATATTCATCTTAATTTACTAGAGGCCACAAGAAAGTCTTTAGCATGCAGAGTGTGTGGGAGAGATAATGAATTTGTCAATAGAATCAAAACAGTCATAATTTGTAGAGGAAGCCAATGAGACAAGGAATAGAGAGACACGACAGAAGGAGGAAGCAGACAAGAAAGACAGACAAAGGGTGGCTGCCTGAAGAAGACACAAAGAGCCCCTTGAGTATGAGAATATTCTCAAGGTCAAAAAGACTTTGGACAGGAAGCCAGTGAACATAGCTGATGAGGGGAGTTAACATTCAAACATTCAGACAATGAAGATGAAATCCAAAACAGTGATTTATGTGGGCTGATGAGGGCAATGACTGCACTTTGGAGAATCCTTTACTAATCAAGGCAGCATGCATGAGTGCCTGAATGAAATGTTTGGCCATAATGATGGAGATTATAAGAATTGTTCTTTGAAGACGTTGAAGACAAAGAAGTGGCAGGTTTTTGGAAATGTATTTGTCATTAGCAAGACTAGTGAGAATGGTGTCAGTGTGAAAACACAGAAAGTCAGATTGGAAGGCATCCAAAGCAGATGAAAGGGAGAAAATTGTTGTATTTTGCAGTATAATAAAGGAGCTTAGAAAAAATGGAAGACAGAAAAATGGGTAAAAGATAGAAATGGGCAAGAAAAATCAGGGCTGATTTTCTGAGAAACATAGAACCTTGAGATAAGAGTTTGAAAAAACATGGAAAAACTTGAATAGGACAGTAGAAGTAAGAGGAATAGAGAAAATGTATCACCTAGCACAGAGGTCAATGATGAGCAACTACATAAGATGGAAAGTATAAAAAAGAGAAACTATTTGATAGACCTCAGAAAAATTCATCAGCAAGAGTGTGAGTTTGCCATAGAAACAGCCCTTCCCCTGTATTTGTATTCAGAAAAACATAACGTATTCTTTTTGGCTGTAAAAATATCTGTGTATTAATGTATGTCTGAAACCAATTTCTGGCCCTGGCCATGTCCACATTTTCAAATACTCCTTTCTGCCAAAGAAGAATAGTTCAGTGCAAATTGTCTGTAATTCCTCTTGATTCCTAAACTGTGACTTGGGGACTGTTTGGGAAAATGCTACTAGGCAGAGGTTAAGTGGGTCAGGGACAATCTAGTAGTTTGAATAAAAGAGTTTCAAGACTTTTAAAATTTTGTGAAGTTTCTCATATAGAGATACAGATCCTTTCTGATCAGTCCAGAGTTTCCTGCTGAAGATGGATATGCACGTTTGTTTGGGTAAGGTGCACAACAACAGAGAAAGGTAGGGTTGAGATGCTGAGAAGGCATGGCAGGGTTCAATATTCAACATGCTGAATATCTTAATCTTTACCATTCCAGTTTAGAAGGGCATTGGCTTAAATATTTCTCCTTTGGCGTATTTTCAGCAGATGTATTCTGAGTGTGTCACTAAATTATTAAGATCACTGTCTTCATGGGGACTGAAGCCGTAAGTTTAATGTAAAATTAATCTAGCAGATAAAGAATATTTTGCTTGCATACACTCTGGGGAAAAAACAGAGCCTGTCATCAGAGTGGGCTGTAGCAGCTGTGAGTAACCAGCTGTCTCATTCCAGTTACCAAGAAGACCGACACAGATCAATAGCTGTTGTCCCATGACTTCCTTTTGTAAAAACCAGAACAAATAAGGGGATAAACTGGAAAGAAATTGGATTGCCTTAATTTAAATTCGTTACTCATCTTTGGTATACTAGAGAAAATATTTAGTGGGAAGTCAAACTCAAAACATTTTTGAGCAGAGAAGGGGGATGCTGTGCTGTCTTGGCCAGTGGAGTACATTGACCCCTGAGAGCACAAGAACATCACCAGCTTCTGCAGAGGAAAGTGCAAGAGACAGTGTAGGAAGAGAGAGCACTTTCACAAGGATGTATGATACATTTTTTATTCCACACAACCTGAAGACTGTTTACTGACCAGAAGAACAATGCATTTTTTTTTCTCCAGATACCTTCTTCTCAGTCCTTCTCTTCCCTACTTCTCCTCTTTTCTGCAGCTCAAGATGTTCTTTTTACATCTCCAAATGTCTTTGTTAGGAACCACCTCTGAGCTGTAACCTGATAATCATTGTCTCAGTCATCATTGTCTCCACTGCAACTAGCTAGGTTGTATAACAAAAATAATTGTTCTATATTCTGCTAATAGAAGTATCCAATTACTGTGTTCTATGTTGCAGGGACATTGCAGTTCTGTAAGAGAAATCAGAGAAGAGCCCTGCTTTAAAAAAAAAACATTCATGAATCACAAAAGGCATGATTTTAACAGAAAATTTTGGAGCAAATAGGAAAATTAAACAGAAAGTGTTATTTCACATACATTACATTCTTTAGGAAAACAGATCCAATACAGCAGTATAAATAATACAAACAAAGATTTCTAGACTTTTCATGCTTTCCATCATATGGATTACAGTGAAGTGATATCTTGACAGACTCTTTCACATAAAGCTGTTTTATTTCAGTGTCTGCTCCTGAGTTATTGATGCTCATTTTCAGGCAATAAGCTGTATTAATTAGTACTCAGGACAAAATCAGGGTAAAGATGTATAGCCCAATAAATTATAAATAAAATATAATGTTTTTTTACAACCATGATAATGAAAAATAGTTCTGCTCAGTTTTCTAAGAATTTCTGTCCCTGAAGGAACAAAACTTCTGGAGAACATTTGCCTTAAGTATCACATTTTGACTAAGGCTCCCAGTACAAGGAAGTAGCATACAGCTTTTTATACACAAGGCCAAAACTTCTCTTTTGAGTATGCTCTGACTCTTAGAGACCTGGTTTTCCTCTTAGACCAGGTGACAGATGTGGCTTGCAAGATGCAGAGAATCCTAATGAAAAATTTTAAAAGGATCTCTTTTCCTGCATTTTCATTTCTTTAGGGAATACTAACTCCAAAGAGTCCTTTCTCCTTTGTACCCTTTCTATACTGGCTTTTCCCACCTCCTTGGTTTCCCTCAGTGCATTCAGTTTCTCCCCATTTGTAGGATTACTGGTTCAGTTGTTCAGTGTCTGTGCTGCCTTCCTATGTGCACATTCCATAGTTAAAATTCCCTCTGAGTATTCAACGTTCCTAGATATTTACCATGGGTTACCCAACAGGGAACAGTAATGTCAGAAAACTGATTAGTCTTCATACAGCTTGTAACAGTATGATAGGAAATTATCCTAAGAAACAATTTCCATTTCTGTAACTCTCATACAAAGAGTAACACTTCAATCAAGATTAAACCTTTGTGGCTGGTATCACTGTCCCATCTGTGCAGGGACAATGAGGAGTTCTCATTAGAGCTCCTGCTCCTTGTCTTGCAGAATTGACTTGTGCAGAAAGTGTGGCAAACCCTCCCTAGTATGCAAACTTCTGCTGCTGCCTCTGGATAGCAAATGCCAACTTTTGAACCTGCTTCAAAGCCTGCTGGAACTGATGGAAAGGCTCTTGTTTCAAGAACTGTGGATATCTGGTGCATTTCACACATTCCAAGAAAAGCACTGAGGGTTCTATTAAGCCTGTGAAAGTGAGGTGGAGCCACGTAATGCACTATCAAAGCTAAGCCATGTACACAGCAATCAAATCAGCTCAAAGTGGCACCAGCATCAGCAGGTGTATTGTCAAATACTTTTTGCCTCTGAAAGCATATAAATATGTCATTAAGAACAAAATAAATCCTCATCAGTGGTAGAGTTTAAAAGACAAACTCAAACACCTGCTAAGCTATTTGCATTCATTAACATCCAAACTTCATTCCACTAGAGGTGGGGCACCTGCAAAAATCACTTTTTAGAAAAAGATTGAATTCCTTAAGCCAGTTCCTTTCAGGTTTTCCCAATTTTTCTAAATAGTTTCCATCTCACAATATTCTTTTTTATTTTACAGTAAAAAGATATAGGATGGTAATGATAGGGGGAAACAGAAAACTCCATGAATAACAGTATAAGAAGTTTGCACCTAGTAAAGTCCATTCCCAACTTTCCTTATATGTGTTTGATAACAGAAAGTCAGAGATCATTTGACAGCCAAAATGAGAAGCAATAGTGCTTCTCCAGGCATTTCTTTCCTTGTGCAATCAGTAATGAGAAACTGTTCACAACTCTTTCAACAAGAATAAGAACTTCTTGGAAAATACATTATTCTAAATCAGATCTTTACCCAGAAACACATAAAATTATTTCAATTGTTGCTTTTAAATGTGATTTGTCATACAAGGACTAGTAAACCTCTCTTCTGATTTAATCACAGAATATTCTGTGTTGGAAGGGGTCCATAAGGATCATCAGCCCCACTCTTAAGTGAATGGTGAATATATGGCTCAAACTCACCAGCATGGCATTGTTACCACCATACCACCAGCTGAGCTATTGTATTATATGAAGAGCCATACATGTATTATTTGAAGAAAAATACATAGGGATACATCATCAAGAGAAATGTACCATAATTAATATCATAATTAATATTTAACATATCAAGGAATCCTAAATATGCTAACACTTTGCCAAATCTCATGGGAATTCATGCAAAATCATTTCAGACATAATGAAATGTACTTGAATATCAAGGTGATTCATACTCCATAAATGTTGAGAAAGATGGAACATTCCCAATTTTTAAATGGATATTTGTATGGCTTAAATTTAATATTTTGTTAGTGCTGTCTGAGCTTTTTCACAGGACAGATTTGAAGAGCTGTTCCTGCCATTTGTCTGACCAAGAAACATTAAAAAAGACAACTCAGGTTAAGGACAGTTAGTGCTATTTTTTGAATTGCTCTCTGAACATGACAGGATATTGGCAGAATCACAATTTATGCTGTGCTGTTAATGCAGTAGAATGAAATATGTGTTGGAAAACATTAAAATATCTTGAAATTTTTATACAGAAAGAAAAGGCCTAAAGCTGAAAATATAGACAGACGTGCTAGTAAAATGTCATACTTTTTACATGTTTATCATAAAGTCTGAGCCATCTTGAACTATCTTAACAGCCGGGGTTGTCCTGTGCCTTGTGAAGACTGAATCTCTTGCTTTAAACCTCAGATGCCTCAGTTGTGCAGTTAAACATGAGTCACAGATTTCAGTGGAAAAAGTTTCTAGCCTTCACATAAAAATAAAAGATTGAAGATAGGAACATGGTTCTTAAACAGAAAGATATATGGAAAGATTATGGAATACATGTTTTGTTAGAATATTTTAATTTTCTAATTGTTTTTTGGTATTTACTCTTTCCTGCTGTGAAAATTTGTTGGACAGATTTTTAGGACATGTATCAATATATCTTTTAACTATGACCTTCATCACACAAAGACCTATGTACAAATTATTGTTTATGTAATTATTTATGTATGTAATACATAGTTTTGGTCCAGCCTGGTTACCTCTGGGTACATCAATCCATCCCTATAAAGACAACTTCAAGAGTCCCATTATTCCTGATGCCAATTGAAGTAGCTGAGTATTGTCAATTGTCAATCAGAAAGTCTCAGAGGCTGTCATCAACCACATTACTAATCATTATTTAAGTTTTAACTAGCTTTGTTATATCTACTCTTGTACCTGGTGGATATGGGAAATGGTATTTTGTTTGGACAATCACCTAAAGTAAGAAAGCACTGTGATTTTGGTACTGCTGCACTCCTAAATCTGCCTGCCACCACAACCAGCCCATCTATTCCTCCTTTGCAGCAATCCTCCCCTCCCAGGCCCTCTTCTCCCTCCTGCAGTGCTGAGGTTGTCCTCAGAGCCCCATTCCCATTTCTTCTCTCCTTCAAGGTAGATGTAGAGGAGTACCAGCAATCTTTCTCTGGATGCCTTCCCTGCCTGTCATAGCCTCAGAGCACAGAGAGGAGCTGGGTTACCTGTGACTCTGCTGGGGCTGGCCGTCTGCTTCTGCTCTGGCATTTCAGTAGAGGCAAGTGGATAACTTCACGTGGAGTCTGAAATGATCAGACTTCTTCCTGGATCCAGGAGCTGCTCGGTTCTATTCCTAGCACCTTGTTTGCTGACCTTGGGGACGTGGAGAGAAACTCTTTGGCATGCACATGCATGAATTTCAGATAGTTAGCCAGCAAGGCAAGTCCAATTTTACCCTTCAGAAACACAGCTAAACCTGCTTTGGGCTCACCCCATCAGAGACACGGAAGGGAAGGGGCTAGCTGGATGGTTTGAAAAGTATCTCACATTATAACTAAGACAAGTCAAAAGAGTGCCTTGATGATGACAGTAAGCCACTTATGACATCAATAAAAAAGATGAAGGTAGTAGTCATCTAGAAATGGATTTATAAACAAATTTTGTTGTGTCTCTTTTTTACCCTAGAAGTCTTGAATTTTGAGGAACAAGAGATAAAAACCACCAGCGATTTTTTTTCCAGAGTACAAATGTCTTCACTCTAATATATGCAAATTTCTCTGGAGAATCAGCCTATTTAGAAATCAAGCTCAAGCAGAAAGCCTCTATTTGAAGAGGTTTTCAAGTCAATACCTGATTGAGATACTCTTGCCAAAAGAGACGATTTTCAGGAATAGATAGCAATGTTGCTTTTAAAAAAGCTAAATTGTCTTCTGATTTATTAAGCAATTTTTTTTTTAGTATGTGTCACCTGTTGAAAATATTTCATATTGATTCTTACAAGTCTCTTTAGTTTAGTTTTCCGGAGTCTGTTATTTTCATACACTCCTCCTACAGTACTGAAATTCAATTCTGAGCAATTTTTCATGTTAATGGAAATCTGGAATATCTGGCCAAAAATAAAAGTATACATAAAATGATTTTTCCCATCTAAAATTCAGGTTTCTCCACCACTGATAAAACTAAGATTTAAAAATGCATAATACATAATACAAAATAATTTTATGTTATGCTGCAGGACGGGAGAAGGTAGTCAGGCAGGACAGCTCTTTTAAAACTTTTGTTTATCCAGTTCATTTCTCTCACTCTTTCTCCCTCCCCTTTACTTTTAGTATTGTTTTACAAGCAGGAGAGGAGAACATTCTGCCAGTTTGCTCAGAAGCCCTTACAACTTTATGTAGCCCAGAAGATGGACAGCAGGACAGGTAATCCTTCACTTTGTGTTTGTGCCAGCATAACCCAAATGAAAGAAACAAAAGTTACAAAAATATCAAATTAGTATGTGACGATTTGGAGACCTTGACTACCAGAACTAATCCTCATTTTTCCCCTTTAGCAATCCCAGTGGTGCAGCTCCCACTTTCCCAGGCTCTGGCCCCATACCCACACCTGATCTTGTGTGCTCTGCAACATAATCTATTGCTGGATTGTGCATTCTCATCAGGAGAAAATCAGGAAAAGTTTTATCACCAGATAGTAGCCCTTTAAAAATATCTGGTCAGAGTTATCTTCTTAGATAATAACTATATTTTAAAATTAATGGGATGCAGAAAAATTGGTTTAGGCTAATCTTCTAGCGTGAAGACTTTCAGACACAGCTGAAAATTGAAATTTTGAAAATGTATGTACCTAAGTCCTTTTTGTTTGTTGTTCAAAAATTACTAAATGTCCTTAATGGTGAAAAAACAAAGGAAGGAAGGGAAGGGAGAAGTGGAAAAATATCTTTTCTAAACTCATGCAAACTTTCTTTTATTTTGTAACATTTTCAGAACTCTCTTATGTTGGCACAGTGGGTGAGAGAGGGAAGAGAGAAAGAGAGAAAAGAGGATAAAACCAATTTTGCCAAATATACAAAATGGCCCCAAATCCAGTCTATAAATTGGTTAACCTTCAGATTTTATATTCAATAGTTTTTACATAAAACATATACACTGTGACTGACAAAGCAAGACTCGTGTCTTTCATGGTAACCCATTGCTGTGAATTCATCTGGAGAACTTTGTGGTGATCCAAATAATATCTGATAAGAGATCACAGTGCCAAGTCAGGACCTAAACCTCTTTGAGTCTTGGCCAACTGTATTTGTAGACAGAAACACATACAAGATCAAGAATTTCCCTATTACTTCCATCTCAGGAAATCCTTTAATGCTTTAATGGATTGAACAGACTGTAAACATTCCCTTTAGGAACAGCTCAAAAATGCCAAGCTGGGAGAAATTATAATTTGGGGATATTTAGATGACTCTTAAAATATAATAAAATTTTAAATACAGGCAGTAAGCTTCCAATATTTGTACATAATAAATTGCAGTAGCTGATTGGTATTTCAAAGACATAGTAGGTGTACTGCAGCTTAATAATGAAGTTCTTAGTTCAATTATATTTTGCTTTCTTTATTAATGTGGAGCTCTGAGTAAATCCACACAGACCTTTGGTTTATCGTATATTTGTGTTTGCCAAGTGATATTCCAAAGACATTCCATAATTATTAAATCCCATTAAAATTGTCAATTTAGTTTTGCATGGATTTCTGTGACTTATGTCAGAAGATATTATGGATAGTTTCTGAGGATATGACAAATAATACGAAGAAAAAGCTTTCGCAAAAAGTTAGCTTTTTGAGAAGTGAGGTTCTTTCAAATATTTTTTTAGTATCACTGAAGTAAATGAGAAAAATTAAATTCAGACATGGTTATAATTATAAGCATTTTGTCACATTTTTGATGAACAGTTGCAATCAGGTAGGCCAGTAAAATCCTTAAACAAATCAAAGTGGCTAATGACATAAGTTAAAGTGACTACTGATGATAATACTAAAAGCACTGACACTGGAAACCTGAATGGAAATAATCTGTTGTAAACATCAGATTTTTAATTACCTTGTGTTTTGTGCCATTCTGGAAATTAATTTTGTGCAAGTATGGAAAAACTGGAGCATTATATAGATTTTTGGGTGAATAGAATATCTGGCTTTTTTTCTGGCTTACTGAAAAAATCTTGGCCTTAATAGTGGTTCAGGTTGATATCCTAGAAAGTGCTCACCTGCTGCTTGACAAAACAGGTAACTGCCATAGATTATGTGAGGCAAGGTCATGATTGCTGGAATACTTTATGGGAAGAAAGGATTATTTCTTCTTTTTATATAGTGTGCAGTGATGCAAGTAATTCCCTGTTTCCCCACTGGCACACTGAGAGAGGCAGAAGCAACAGCCCTTGAATCTGTCAGGCACTGGTGTAGCACTGAAATCTCAATACACAGACAGAGCCTTTTCAAAACACTATGCCTGTCTTAGTCTATCATGGAATAATTTGGGTTTTAAAATAATTTGGGTAAACAGGAATAACTTGGGTTTAACAGAGACACAGAAGATAGGATTATGAAGAGTGAGAAAGAAGGTTGGTGGTATGGGATGCATCGAAAACAAATATCAATGTTGTTAAGATGCCAAACTATGGAGCATTTGAAGTGGATAAAAATCTTAGTCAAGCAGAAAGAAGCACAGGCAGGATACAGCAGGTTGCTGAGGGAAATTTGATCTTCACATTCTGTAGGAAGATTTACCAAAGACAGGGAAAGATACTTTGCAGAAGCAACCTGCTGCACAGGTGATGCTTGCTCATTCCTGAGAAACAGAGGCTGGCAAATTGCTGGTGACACAGACAGATCAACCAAAGTCCTGAGTTTTTACACCTTTTACACCTAGAGGGCATGGAATACAGTGCAGAAGAGACTTTAGTGATCAAACCCATCAGATCTCGTGCCACAATATAGGGCATAATTGTACATTTTGACAGAAATATGCCTGCAAGGATAATTGTCAGATCTTGAGAATCTCGTTGGGTTTCTGAAAACCTTGAGACACTATCACAGCTGTACCCTCCTGGTCCAGTGCCACAGAGTCTGTCAGAGGGACCCTTCCTGACACTCATGCCCAAAAGTGGGAAAAGAGTGCATTTCACACTATTTGCAGTGCAGTTTCACAGGGCTTCTTGTAAGCAGTATATGAATTCATAACATTCATTAGTTTCTGGAGAACACCCTAAAAGAAACAGAGGAATTTGGACTGCTCATATTTCAGGCACTCCTTCAGCTCCTAACCAAGATTTTGATGTAAGTATGGCTACATACCTATGGAATCCTCATAAAAATATATGTAAGGGACCTTCAGACCCTCAAAGCTCAATATGTTGGTATAGTTACACTATGTGTGGCTATACAAGATGAGAAAAGAAAAATATGTGAGTGAGAGGAAGGTAGCTAAAGAGAAAAATAAATGTTGCTCTCCAGAATGAGAGAAGTTTCACTCACCTTCTTGCAAATTAAACCATGAGTACCTTGAGACCTCCCTTTAATGTGTTCAGCTGCTTTATTTATTTGAGCTGTTGCTGGGATATATATCTGGATTTAGAAGCTAAGTCAAAATAGACCAAGCTTTTCTACTTTTAAATTAGGTATGCAATCTTAATTTTTCTCTCCTACTAACCAGGTTTCTGTGCTTTGTGTCCTTCAGTAACCTTAGACTCTTACATTGACATAGTGAACCCCTTTGTTTTGTGGCGCTAGCTATAAAAGAGTACACTCAATCAGAGAGGCTCTTTTCACAGTATTCTGAATAATCCCAAAGTTTGGGAATGAAGAATAATTCCAACCATTCAATTGAAAACTTTTGCTTTTTTTAAAATTTTGTGCTTTCAGTATCTGTGCATTAATAGGACATTCTAAAAGATGTAGATTACTCAAGAGGTGAAGGTCTGCATCTTCAAAAGAGGCATCAATAGAATTAGGTGCTGAACTCCTTTGAAGTTGCTTTCAAATATCTGGCTTAATTTTGTTTATTCCTCTGGAGTCAGTCTTCTGAGTAAAAGAGGAATATAAAATAAGGAGGACACACCCTTTCCAATATATGTATTCATGGCCTTAGACAATTTGGAAGGAGTTCAGAGAGTTTTATCATCTCTTTCATCTTAAGGTGCTACATTTTCTCCATGGGAATTTTAGTTGGTCACAGCTTAATGACTGCTTCCTGCTTCAACATTACAAAAAGAGGTTCAGAAACATCAAGGTGTTGTCAAGCAAGACAGTCCAAAGGAATACAGGACAGTGATGCAAAGTGTGGGCTCTCTATGCCTCCATTTTTATTGTGCTCATGGTAGAACACAGCTCAGAATGTGGACTGGCATTGGATAAAGAAATACAGCCATGAAAAATTGATCAGGAATTTTCTGGATTTAGATAATACAGTAGGCAACTGAAAAATACTATAAAATACAAACATCAGAAACTCTGTCCCTCATTGCTGAAAGAGATATTTCTACTACAAAAATCCATTCTTGCATTAAGGATCCATGAAAATTTTGTGTGTTATCCCTTAGGAATTCTACTTTAAAATAGACTTGGCTATGAAATATCAACTTTCGACTTTAAAATATCAACTTTTTTAAAAAATCATTTTATATTATCAACATGCATATTCTATCAGCATATTAAATGCTTTTTAGTATGAAGTTTGTCCAAAATGGAGGTTTTTCTGAAAATTAAAAAAACTTCCAGAACCCTCTGAGATGTACAGAAAAACCTTGTACATAGTATGTAGGCGTGGATCCAGGCAGTGAACTGGCAACATTATTTAATTTTGTTGCTTGACTTTTTATTGCAAAACAAAAAAGAGTCTTAAAATCCAACAAAAAATGACCTAAATTTGTAGCCTCTAGTGCAGTTAAACTAGTTATGATAACCAGAAAAATAAGGTGCTGTTTTCTTTATAAAAGCACAGCTCTTTGTTCAGCGACCTTTTAAGCTAATTGAACAGTCAAAATAGATATTTTCCCAGATTCTGAAGCAGCATCAGATGCCTATTTTATGGTAATCACACAGTACCAGAAATTTTCATTGTTTAGATGCTTGTCTATACATGAATCTAGTTTAAAATGGGCCGGGGTGGCCAGGGCAATTTAATTTGAAGTACTTGAGCAAAAGCCAACTCCAAATCCCTTTTTGTTTCTTAATGGAAGCAGTCAACCAGGTTTAATGGGCTTGAACAATGGAACAGGTCAGTTGAGCAAGGACAGGAGGTAAAAGGTCTTGTCCTGTTTAGAGAATTTGTCTGCCCTTAGCAGCAGCCCAGAAAAACCTTCGGGGCAGAATAAAGTATTTAATTAGGAAGTTCAATGAGCAATTGACTGCAAAAGACAACAAGTCTTCCCCCTTAAAACAGACACAGATTAGAGACACCTTAATGCATCACATTAAGAAAGTGCAGTATATCATTTATTAAAGTGAAAAGGATATTGAATGGCTACTATAGTAAAATCTCTCCACATCAAAACAGCACCTCTTTTGAGAATCTGTGTCTCACTCTGACTTGTCTAGGCCTTAACATTCTAGTTGCTTTCAACTGCTTCTCTCTCCTCTCCCTGTATGCAGAATCCTGCCTTACTGCAACACTGTGAACTTGCAGTCCCACCTGTGAATGGGACTTAACAACAAATTCCAGATATATTTGTGACACCAAGGAAGCCTTTCTCTCCTCAGGTACCCAGCTAGCTGAGAACTAGGGGCTGAGTAGCTACACTATCCATAAATTTGATAGGCTGTTCTATGTTTTAATTCTCTTTCCATTAAAACATGTCCCCAAAATATCCATCATCAAAGAAATGCCTGCTTTTTTTCCCCCTGAATAAGATGCTTAAGAATTTTTTTTCTATTTTCCTTTATACATCGAACATACTTTGTATGTTTCGACTATGCAGAATATCCTGGTAAATGAAACCAGAATATCCTGGTTTAAATCAGATGCTTGCTAATTTGTGAAGCGAGACTTCTTAGGATATCATACACTAGAATCGTTGAATTGGGTCATTAGGTTATTGGCTTCTGTCTTTCACAATCACATCTGAAAATGTGGGGAAGAAACAAAAAGTGTACATCACTATATCCTTTATTGCATAATATTTTAAATTTTTCTCACAAAAATAAGTACCTTTTGTTGTAATTCAAAAAATTACAACAATGGACTGCATTTCTTCCAGCTGCAAGTCTGCATCCCCCTTTATTAAAGCTGAGAGAGAAAAGCAACAATGCTATAGAACTGGTAAGTGACCTGATCAGCTTTTGCCAGGTTTGCTGTGAGAACATGCAGTACAGTTATTTGCACAGGTTCCCAGCACATTCTTCAGTGCTTTGCTTTTGAGCTACCCTCTGCTATCAAAAAAGGTGGACATGGAAAATCTTTCCCTGCCTGACAAACACTTAAATACACCCAAATGGGAGAAATATTGGACATTAATTCCTTTAGTAGTAGAGAAAAGTGAAAGAAATTGGTTTGTATATGTATTTTTTTCCATAAAAATAGCATTTTTCTTATAATGGCAAATGAAATTATTTTGACCTTTGCAAAATTCAGTGAAAGTACTAATGATGGTAAGGCTGACCTGGAACAGAGACTGGACAGAGCCAAAGAATAAAGTAGTTATTTATTGAAAGGCCTTTAAGGGAATGCCTCGGGCAGGACAGGAGCATTACCAGGGCTACACCCAAGGTGGACTAAGAATGGTCACAAAATGGCTGACCAATCACAAGATCTTACACTTTTATGAATTTTGATCCATTCGCATATTGGGGTTTAATTGTCCAATTACAGCTTCAATTGTGAGGTCCCATCCTTCTGTTTTCTCTCTTCAGTTCACCATTGTTTATGCTGTTGGGCTGAAAGTTGTCCTTGGTCTCCAGCAGGAAAATAATTTGTTTTGTCTCTCTACTCTGTGAAGAGAGCTGACTGGCACTTAATGTGAGGCTCAGAACTGCACCCCTAGGCAGCACAGAATCTGAAAACATGAAAGCTAAAACTTGAGGCATCACTAAGGAACACATTTTTTTCAATGTTTTGTTGGGTTAGTCATGAGTGAAAGCTACTGTGTAGAGAGATGTGGAACTGCTGAAAGTGGCAGCAGCATCAATGTGGCCATGGAGCAGGGAGAATTTTTGTGCTCAGTGAGGAAAGGCCAACAGAAAACTACACAGAGACCTTGGATTTTCCAAAATCTAGCAATTCTAGGGGGGTTCTTATCCAGCAACTTAAGTTTGGTCTGACTAGTTCATTTTGCATTTTTTTTGTCAATGATCTGATTCACTTTACCTTGTAAATCTCTTAACTGTAAGAGGAAAAGGATGGAAATTTAGTACTCAGTATTTAAATTTAAATTTAGTATTTAGTTTGTGACTTAGTGTATTCAATGCAATTATCATTAAAAGAATGGATGAGTAAACTGAAAGAGTGAAAAGTTAAAGACTATTGATGTATTAAGCAACATTACAGAAAAATTGCTTTTCAGCTCCAGGTTCAGAAAAACACTTTCTTTTGAGGCTAACATATGTCATGAGAAAGATTCACCTCCTAGTCTAGGACATTAAAGAACCTTGCTGATCTTTCTGAAGAAATACTTGCTATTCTCATCCTTGAACTGTAGCTACTGTGGGTGTTTAATGAATGTTTCATTTTCTTCAAAATTCTTTTGCAGAAGCAGCCTTTATTCAGAAAAATTGCCAGATAGAAAGTGTGGAGTGAGGACACAACAAGAACAACAATGTAAGGATTTAAACCTCTACAGGAAATGCTGCTTTTTATGCCACCATCACTTTCAATATACCAAAAGAGAATACTAAGAAGAAATTAAGGACAGAAATATTTTCTCCATAGACAAAGATATTTAGACAACCACAACTCTGTGTCTAGACAGCCACAACTCTGGTTGTCAAGCAGCTGTGGCAAATAGAAAGTTAAGTGTAAGATCAATGCTTCCACTTCTCAAACTCTAAGACTGACATGATTACTGCAGGCTTGCTTTAGGGAGGTGTACATATTCAGTGCTCTTAACCCTGTGTTGAAGCTAAAATGCCCTTGGGGATATTTGCTGGGAGATCAGGCAATGTTGTGTACTGAAACAAAACAGCGACTGGTTCATACAAAAGCTTTTACTCCCCTGTCATGAATACCTGTCTTCATCTTTGCTGTAAACAGAGAACAACTAAAAGTAAAATTCCTGCCATTCTCTTTGTCTCACTCCTAATCAAAAGCCAAAAGTACTGCAAACCCTTCAGTAGTTATTTCAGTGGAGATGTTTATGGACTTACATCTAACACAAGCAGAGCAGGAATACCACCACTGCATATCACAGTTTGGACATTTTGATTAATCTCCCTCTTGGACTGAATTTTTTTCCTGTTAAGAAGAATCAAGGATCACTCTACCGAGCAAATAACTCTGACCAACAAGTGAGGGGCAGAAAGAAGAAACAAGGATCTTGGATGCAGAAAAAAATTAAAGAACTAGACTTGTTCAAAGTGCTAATCTTTCACTGGAGGATTATTGAAGGAAATATAAGTTACTGCAGAATCATGAGCAAGTTAAGGACCACTAAAATGGATGTAGTCAGAAAGTTTCCTCTGGTTATAGTCACGCCTTGTCAAGTCACCCACCGGTCACTGGCACCTGGGAATTACATCTTGTCATTTTATCTCAGTTTTTTCACACACAGCACATCAATGCTCACATTTTTTTCACACACCTAAACCAGTGCAATAAAAGCAGCACTGGGCAAAGTTGTGTGGTGCACATTAAGTGTCTGCTTTGAAAGCCAGGCAACTGTAGCTTGGTCATTCATACTAGTGGCCGTCTCTGAGAGGCACACACAAAGGGCTTCTGGAGTGAAACAATTCCATCCCTGTTCCTCAGCAACAATAACCATTAAATAGTACAAACAGAATCTATCAAATTGCCTGCAATTTTTATTTATCCAGTCAAAGAATTTGTCTGATCAGATGCACTGCCCTCAAACTCCTTTGGGCTATCGCACTCCTGTGATGTGTGCTTTAAAAGCTAAGCAGTTCATCTCTTGGAAAGAAGGTGCTAAAACATTCTCTGGTACAAATGCTAGACTTAACCCCCCTACAGTTTACAGCAGAATTGTTTTCTTTGTTGAAACTGGCACAACATTTGCCTTCACTTTAATCCTCTGCTATCATGCATGCACCATGCTGCATTCGGCTGGGGATAGTCACCAGTGGTGTTCCTCAGGGGTCTGTGCTGGGGCCAACTCTGTTCAATATTTTCACTGATGACATGAATGAGGACATTGAGTCTTTCATTAGTAAGTTTGCGGACGACACTAAGCTGGGAGCGTGTGTCGATCTGCTGGAAGGACAGAGGGCTCTGCAGAGAGACCTGGAACAGTTGGATGGATGGGCAGAGTCCAATAGGATGAACTTTAGTAAGTCCAAGTGCCGAGTCTTGCACTTTGGCCACAAAAACCCCCTGGAGTTACAGGCTGGGGACAATGTGGCTGGACAGGGGCCAGGCAGAAAGGGACCTGGGGGTGCTGGTGACAGCAGCTGAACATGAGCCAGGCTGTGCCCAGGTGGCCAAGAAGGCCAATGGCATCCTGGCCTGGATCAGCAATGGTGTGGCCAGCAGGNGAGGAATGACTGAGGGAGCTGGGGGTGTTTATCCTGGAGAAAAGGAGACTCAGAGGTGACCTTATCACTCTCTACAACTCCCTGAAGGGTGGCTGTAGACAGCTGGGGGATGGTCTCTTTCTCCAGGCAGCCACTGGGAGAACGAGAGGACACAGTCTGAAGCTGCATCAAGGGAAATACAGGTTGGATATCAGGAAAAAGTTTTCCATGGAAAGAATAATAAAACACTGGAATAGTCTGCCCAGGGAGGTGGTGGAGTCACCATCCCTAGATGTGTTTAAAAAAAGACTGGATGTGGCACTTGGTGCCATGGTTTGGTTGAGGTGTTAGAGCATGGGTTGGACTCGATAATCTTGAAGTCTCTTCTGACCTTCAAATTCTGTGATTCTGTGACATGTGCCATGCTAGTCTTCTGTGTATCGTTCTGGAGGTGCATTCTGTGCAGTCATGTAATTCCTTCTGTGTCAAAAATAAGTGTGTGCTAAAAGGGTGTGCAATCAAAACACAAAACAACTTTTTTTTCTAGACAATTACAGTGAGCTCAGTAACACACCACAACTTTTGGTTTAAATGAGTATTTAAAATGTGCTGATGATAACTCAGAGCTGCAGTTTGTGTCTCTCTGGCCTATTATGTCTTCTCATGTAGTCCTTGGATAAAATAGATTTTTTTACAGGCTAAGCATCTGAGTAAACATCTTTGTTATATTTGTAGTAACGAACAGGGCCTACAAATTTGCAAATTTTATTTAAATCTTAACTTTGATATAGAGAATTATATGTTTTGATCTAGCTGAACATTTCAAACGCATAATATTTCATATTCAGAATAGTGCATAGAATGTGCCTTTCTCTGCAATATGTGCCTTTCTCTGCAATTCTAACTAAAAGTTGTTAAAATATTATTTGAACTGTACCAGTCTATAAATAGTTATTTCACTTGAGACAGGTACTTTATTCAAATGGCACATGAAATTAAATCAAATTACTAGTAATATTTAAAAATATTTTATAGCTGGCTGTTTCAGAATGGTTTTTAGAGGACAGTAAAGCAGAAAGCTGTGAAACTGCACACTGCATTTGTGGCGTCCTTCCTGCAGGAGTTAACCAAGTCCTCCTTCTGTCCTGCGTTGTGTTTTTATGGAGCCACGCTGGAGATGAGGTGACATACAAAGAAGTTGGCTTAAGACATGATTTGCATTTCAATGAGTGACTTTCCACAAGGCGCTGTGACGCTGGCTGCAGTGTGCAGCAGCCCACATCGGGAGCAAGGGATATCGCTGTGCTGCAAGGAACTTGTGGTTACAGCAATTATAAACAGGTTATGCAAAATGAGGGCATTGTATTATTTATACCTGTGCATTTCATCTTGCAATGTAAAAGTAGGAGCACAAACATTCCTGCACTAAATCTTTCGTTTCTCAGAGATATTCAAGCAACAGATGCATGATTACATATACAGGTTTGCTCTGTGGTTCTTTAAAGATACACAAAAGTTCTGCTATAGCATTTTATAACACTGAGGTAAATAAGGTTGTACATGTGTAGCAATAGGTACTACATGTCTTAAATGTCCTGTTAGTTTTAGGAAAGCTAAAATTAATGCCTTGAGTGAAAAGAGAGGGTTTTCGTTTTGCCAGAGTATTTTAACAGCCTCTATGATCTCTGGGTTTCATTGATTTAATATTTTCACTTTTTTTTTTTTTCCATCTGGCCTCTATCTCAATAGAATATTTACTCTATTTACTACTCTATGTTCTTGGAGTCTGCTACTGTCAAAGCAAGGGCCAGGTCAGGGCTCAAAACCTTATCTAGACACCTCTCTCCATCCAAAGCGGCACTGTATTTGTGGCATTCAAAGAGAAGGTACATAGCAGAATCTGGGGCAGATAACAACAAAGGGACCTGCAAGAATCTGCTCATTCCTCAGAGTTTTACCCCATTTGGAAACTCAGCTAGGGTAAGGCTGCAGCTGTGTCCTCAGATACCCACAAGGCAATACAGAACATAAAGTGTTAGAGTAATTATTTTTTTATTTTTCCAACGATCATTTGGCAATTTAATGAAGCAAGGACCAAATTCACATGACTTTCTGTAACCTTGGGTATACAGAAGCTACAACACCAAAGTGGGGAAATTTTCAGAAGGGGCCCATGCAGTGATAGGGATATTTCAGCTTGTCTCTGTTATTAGAAGAACAGTCAGATCATGTGTGCGCTGGTGGAAAACTAATGTTCTCTGCTGATCCAGGTGAGTTTCTGGGTTTGTTAAAACTCTTGTGGAAGGAGGAAGACTCAGGATCTTAACTTGCAATATAAATTAAACTCTAGTATTCCTAAGGCACAGTCAAGATTAAAAGTGAGACTTTTACAGACTTCTCATAGTAAAAAGAGAGCCTAAAATGATGAAATGCTAGATCATCAATCTTCTTCACTGTCTTAAATCATTCATTTTGCTGGTAAGGTGGTTTTAGAGAAAGGCCAGCATCTAGCAACAGTTTAATTTCACTGCTGCCATAGCTCAACTTTTCTTTCACAATGAAAAGAATTGCAATAACATGCTGTTTTCTAGGCACCCAGCAGTAAACCTGAAAGCCACCTGAAAGTCACATCTGTATGTAGGCTAAAACCTCATTTCTTTGGGAAAATCTAAATTAGACAGTCCCAGATATATATAGGATAGGGTCTGACAGAAGTATTGATCAGTGCTAACACCTAAGAACAGATGGCACACAGAGATTTAGTACAAACAATTCACAGTGAAGTCACACTGCCCTAGAAGAGCACAGAACCAGCTTTTATGAATAACTTCAGCATTCAATAAAATGATGCAAAAATCAAATTCTAAATTAAATTACTAGTTTACATAACCCAATTGTTCACAGACTTGTAAGTAATAAAATGCCTGTCACCCACATTGCTAACCCATTTTTATTAAATGCTAAGAGAATTTTTTTACTTTGCCTCTGGTCACAACAGTATTAGTCATGATATAAAGCATAAGAAGTGAAATTTTCTCTTTTTGAGTCTGGTAAAGTTGTTGCTTGTCAGATAGCAATGCAGCTTGGAAGTTGTTTGACACAGACAAACTGATCCAACTTTGGCAATAAGCTGGATTTACTGCCTGTTTTTCTTGAAAATGTAAGTATTTCAAACCATTATTTAATAGTGAGTTGGGCTTAGAAGTCAAAATACTCATTGAGGGGGGTGTGAACATAGCACTTTTTCTCTCTGTGATGCTTTTTT
>VWYP01001861.1:0-22860 GCA_013400435.1 Pycnonotus jocosus | reverse complement strand
TTTTTTTTTTTTTTTTCATTTCAAAGATCCTGTTAGCAAACACTAGCAAACACTCCAAATCTTCCTACCTTAAATTACATTAGATAATATTATTTACTTATTTTAAGACATATTAGTATGATAGACTATGGAGTGACACATATTGGCATGTTCTTAGCCAGGACTAACAAGAGCATATTATACACATTCATTTATAATGTCTTTCCTGATACACTTCACTACTGTAGTAAATCTATTTATTTTCAACATCTTTAAGTATAACATCTCTAGTAAAATGTCTAATGCACTTGACATGGTTGATATAACTTCATAAGCTTTCTGTAATCTGGTTCAGTAGAAAGTATCTCTGTTGCTCTGTGCTGAGAGGCTGCAATGAATTCAGAGGAATATTTTAACACTGATTTTATTTAGTGAGATATAGCTTCATCTCGTGTTGGCAGAAATTCATTTTGTAGATATTTATGTGGTAACCCATAAGTGGAAATAAAAAACTGCAATAGAACTCTAAGCTGGTTTGTATATCCTAACTAAACAGTTGATTCAATATCACATTCATATATATTTGTGTTATGATCTGATTGTTAGTGATGCCTCTACCCAAATTAAGATGCAACTGAGACCATATGCTGAAGTTAATAGGACGTATTTTATTTAACAGTAATTAGGAGAGAGAGAAAAAGACAGAAAGAAATAGAAAAGAGAGGAGCTGGGGATCAGGGAAAAGAAAGAGAACAAAATAGAGACAAATAATCACCACCCTGTGGATCCAATCCCACAGATCCTCTTTTCTGGTCCTCTCTGTGGTGGGATCCCACCAAACACAGAATTCAATGGGTTAATATGGGTACCTCAGGTGTCTGTGGTACCTGCCCTGGGTGGGGGGAAATTTTACTCTGTGTTTTTCTCCAAACTCTGGATCTATTGCAGCACTGGATCACGTGCAGTCTTCTGCTGTAGGGCCTCAAGGATGGCTCTGGGGCACCTCAGGGCTCTCTGATAGCTTGTGACACCTTCTAGGACATGATAAATGCCTCCCATGGAAGAGTCCCTCTGAATGTGACATTCCCAGGGGAGGAATGGGGGCAGTTTTACAGCTGAGCCAGCTTGGGTGAGGGAGGGCTCCCAGCAGGGTCTCCTGCTCGTCTGACTTGGAGCCTGTGGTGGTGACATTTACCCCCTCTGCACCAGAGGCTCACCATCACACACCTAAAAACTCTGCTCCTACTCATTTTTTTGAGGGGGGAAGAGTGTACAAACCTGCTCTCAGCAAATGGGTCTGTGCATTAGGGCATCCCCAGCCCAGCCCAGACAGAGATGATTTTCAGGACATCTGCTGGGTTTGGCTTCCTTGTGGACATCCTTCAGCCTTGTTTGCTTCTCCTTAGACCAGAGATAATTGGAAAACAGCATCATCTTTTTTATATATTGTGTTCAGGAGGCATTTTTGAGGGGGCTTTTGGTGTTTGCAGATGAGTTGTTGCTTCTTTGCACAGTTTGCTGCAGTGAGGAAAGTCTTTTGGTGATTTTAACAACGTTTGAGCCAGTAGCAATTTCAGGTTCTCATAGTTTCAATTAAAAAGTAATTATTAGTATATTTGACAAGAGATTATTATTTATCTATGTATGCTTTCTTTCTAAATATAAAAAAAATTCAAAAACATTCACTAGTTTTCTTTACTGTTACAATATTGAGGAATAATGAACTGCTGGTGATACTTTTAAAAATTTACACTTTTGTTTTGGTGCAAACTTGACCACAGTATTAAAAGACAACATGAACACTGGTAGAGATTAATTTTTAGTTCTGAATTATTCATACTAGTGTGATTAACTCTCAGATGTTGCTCTAATACAGTCTGTTTTAAGTTTGTTCTTGCTATCACAGTGATGACAGGTCCTAGACTAATCTCTTGATCAATTTCTGAGCCTATTTTGAGGGTAAAGTAGAAAAGAAGAACTTAATCAGCAGAAATAACGTGACTGTGCTTCACACCCCCTTGTTCTTCATACTCCTGCTTGCAAGGGGGTGGATACTGGCTTATGGAGTCAAAAAGCTCAGAGGATGGTAAGGAGTTGTAATGGAGTTGCAGATTGTTCAGCACTTTAGCAGCTCTTCTTCTCAGGAACACAACTTCTAACAACTCATATTATTATCCTCACTCACTGTGGATTTGCTTTCTTTTTTTAAAAAATTATTTTTATTTTTCTTAGTGTTCTTGTTCCTCTAAATCTGGCAAATATCAAACATTTGGTTTGCAGCTGACTGTTTTTACCTTTGTGAACCTTTGCTCCTGTGAACATTTACATACTATTTGTTCACCAGCTCCTAATAAAAAAATACAGTCTGAGTGCAGCATGATGCATTTTTAATTACCCCAATGCAGGTCTATTTTACATGTGAACATGTAAAAATCATGCATTTCTCTAGAGCTCACATTACAAATATCCAGGTTCAAATTCGTCTTTCCTCTTTGAGACAAGCCCTTTCTGAGTAATTTGTATGCAAATATACTAAAATTATTATTGTATTTGAAATTATTATTGCTGTGATTAAATTGTGTGAATGTCTTGCACTAAACTCATGTGGAATTCAACACAAATATGAATGAGCAAGGTAAAAATTTAGGTTGAAACAAAACAAAACAAAACAAAACAAAACATATATCTCCCCTTATTTTGAAGAATAAAACTTTGAAGTTTTGACAAGGTTTGACATTTATTAAAGCCAGATAATGATCTTATTCTGAAATATATAAATTAACTTATATTTGGTAAGGAGAAGTTCCTCAATTTTCATATGTACTCTGTAGTAGAAGGTAGAATATTTACAGGCATTGCAGACAAGAGACAATATCCATTTTAGCTAGGTCTTCTTTGCATTTCTAGACTTTCTAGATTCCTTAATAAAGAAGATAAGATTGATAAATTACCTTTATCAAGAGTAACAAAACAGCTGCCTGTCAAGTTGCTGCGTCTTGAATGTTGGTGGGATCAGTCTGTGAGTTTTGTTATCAGGAACACAGGCAGGGTAAAATAATATGTTTACACAGAGGAGGCAAACTAAAATTACACCAAAATCCTCTCTTCTTTCATTTTTCAGATTGTGAGCACTGGTATTTGCAATAGTGTGTTCTCTTTAACAGTGTTTTGTGTGTCACTTCCTGTTTCTTTTTTAAAAAGAAAGCTGAAAAAAAAATGCTGGAAATTTTATGGAAATTTTATGCTCATGTTGAAAGCCATCTGTTATGTGTAGATGCCTGCCAGCTGAGCTGAAGTCAGTGGTGGTTTATTCTCTACCACTTAAAAGTGAACCCTTTCCTCTCAGGTTTCACCAAAGGAACCTGGAGTTCTTCTCTTGTCCCATCCTTACTCTTGTCCTCAGCCTGTTTCTTTTCTATCTTATTCTGGTCCTTTTAATACCTTGTCCCTTTTTTACACTGCTTACCTCAACCCCTTTTTTTCAATATTCTACTACCCTCCTTGCCCTTGGGGACAGCACTGTAGCAAGTAACCCTGCTTCTCCTTCCTTGGCTCTTGGGAACATCAAGTGTTATGTTTATGGCTGGAGTAGATGGTCTTAAGAGTCTCCTCCAACCTACATGACTTGGGGATTTTGGCCCATGATTCTTCCCATGGCAGCTCCCAGCATGGTCCTTTCCTTCTCCAGAATCCCAACTCCAGCTTGTAGTGCCAGTGATCTACTTTTGGCTAGCCACCGGTATTTCAACAGGAAAGGGATTTTAGCTTCTCTCCATCAGTGCTTTACAGTGTAGTTTGCCCTGAGTAAAAGATTGTACTACAGCAGATAAAGTCCTATTTCAGCACAAAAAGGGTTGAGGTTTTTTCACAGATTATATGCAGTTTAAAGAAGTCTTTAAGAAGGTGTTTTGGGCAGACTTACAAAGCAAAGGTGGTGCCAGGTGGGACATATGCTGTAGTGGCACCACACGACTACAGATTAGTTTCTGTTTAAGCGAGGCATTAGTGCCTTTTCTATCCATGCAGCAATCTAAAGCCAAGCATACCAGTGGATCTTAGCTGTACTACATCTCTATTATTAATGACTGATCTATGAACAAGTTCAGGACGTTTTAGCTGGTTATGGATGCCTTACAAGAAAAGTTGTTTTCCCAGAAATTTGCATGTAGCTTCAATAATGAAACACAAAGCAAACTGTGGCAAAAGGTCATGTCAATGAATGCTTGTAGTACAACCTGGCAGACTTTACTGACCAGAAGTTACTCTTCACACAGTTCTATATCTTAGGCAAGTGAGTATATCAGTGTCTGGACCATATAAAGTTATATATATACATATAAAAATCATGCTTGGTCTCTAGGGGGCTGCTCCTGGAGTCTCAAAAGATAAACTAAACCTGCTTTTTTCTTCCAGGATTGTTTGTTTAGTGACATTTCCAAAACAGGCCACATTGGGAAAATCATCTGACACTTAAGAGTAAGTGGTGGCTTCCCTCAGAAGCCTTTGAAATAAAGAAAGTAACTCCAAGTAAATGAGTGTGTGTATGTGTGTATTTATAAACTTACCTATTGGATAAGTTTTAAACCATAGAAATACTTGTCGTTATCAAGATTATAAATCTTTAGATTGGATATAGTAATGGTTCTTTACATAGTACGTTTAATATTTAATTAACATAAATGCACTCAGAATCAAATTAAAACCCCCATTTAATTAATCATCATAACTCCTCCGATGTGTTTATGTTCTGAACTGAATTTTCTCTTTTTTTTCCTCACCCCTATAATTTCTAGTCTCTCTTCCTGTGCAACAGCTGCATATACAAACATCCATTAACAGCAACCCTAATGCTGAGGAAACAAAAATACAAGCTGAATAACTAAAACAAATGTACTTTTACATAAAGCAGGGCAGTGCTCATCATAATTATCGGGTCATTTCTTTACTGCCTGATGAAGAGAGTGATTACTAGGCATTTGTGTAAATGCTTACAGATCATTAATATTTTATCTTTTAGCTGCCACCATTACCCTTGCCAATGTTCATTTAAAAATAATGAGCTAATATAATTCAGTGTCACAAAGTGCAAATAACAAAAGGATCATACTTTTTCAAACAGTACGAGTGTTAAGGACATTCAGGTCAATAATTGCAAAAACATGTACAAATAATGAATTTTCTTTTTTGTATATATACATTTGTGTAGGTGTCCATGTGGGGGTGTATTTTTAATTTAAAAAAAATTTTGCCAGCTACGTATTCCCTTAAAAAAGTATTTTGTTGAGAAAGTCTTGGAGAATTAAACACTTCACTTCTATTAATATCGGCAGTAGATATGCTAGGCAAAAATTAAGTTTAGTCTTCCTGTTGCATTTGCTTTTAGCACAGAACNAAAAGTTACATATATAAAAATGTATATATAAAATATATATATTTTTAAAATCGTTATATAAAACGTAATATATGAATCATAAAGATTAAGTATGTCTTCAGTCCTTGCATTTAATGCGTCAGCATTCTGGTGTGGTGCTGTGGTGCAGAGCCATCCACCCTGTGTTTCTGTCCTCTGGGATGGGTGCTGGCCATGTCTGCAGCAGGCTGAGAGCTCTGAGCTGCCCTGAGGCCCAGCCACCAAACCCAAGGAAAGTGGGACCTGGGACTTCTCCATGTGGAAAACAGTCAGGTATTGCTAGGCTTGAACTTCAGTATATATTAATGGCAAAACATCTGTTTAAATGTCACCAGTGCTTAGAAACATGGATATTTTTAACATTGGTGATGAAAGCCTATAAGCAAACGCTTTGTTAAACCATTTTGATCTATTTTGAGGGTTTTTTTTCAATATTTGAAGCTACAAAAATTTACACAACCAGTAAGCAGACTTGTCTCTGCTGACTTCTCTGGATTTTATATCAGATCTTCGGTTAATTCAAAGGGTCAGCTTCTTTTCATTTAGATGGTCACACTACTCTCACTTCCTTCTGAGGGGCAGCAAGAGACTGGGAAACTCTCACCCTTTAAAGCTCAAATATTGCCCATTCTCAGCACATTGTGCTATACTGAAGGGGCAGACAGCAAACAGGCAATTTTGGACTACATTGGACTACAGCTAATTTTGCTTCCTTCTGTATCCCAGTCCTTGTCCTGTCCAGTGCCTCTCTTTCCATGTTGCCAGCTGTGTTTCACGCAGGCTGACCCAGAGGTGAAGAGTTCACACTCCTGTCTCTTGCAGGAGACACGGCTCCTTCCTGGGGACAGGTCTTGGAGGGAACACACAATGGTCAGTTCTGCAAGTGACAGTCACAATGAAGGCAGATTTAAGAGACCCTGTTTACCTGCTCTTCCATCTGCCATTGTGTAATTCCCTCCACACTCCCTAAAAGCTTTATCTTTTTTTCTCAGCCACAAAACAGTAATGATGCTGTTGAGTCTGCTAATCAGACTAACTGCTAATATTGTAATTTGGTAGCAAATTTTTAAATCCCTGGCTAGTGATGACTGAACAACCTCTCACTGAATTCTAGTTAGTAAAGGCAGTGTAAGTCATTAGAATGTTTATTCCTTTACACATGAGAGTTTATTTCAGATGTACTGTGAGGCAATTTGAAAGCAATATAAAGTACTTTAAAGCTCATTAGATTTAGAGAAGAGTTAAATAGCTTTATTAACACAGAAAGTCAGGATTAAACACTGAATTCCTTACCTGCAGCAGTAAAATGTGCAGGAAGAACTCAGAATGATTAATGTTTTAAATGCATATATGTCTAGTTGCACAGTGCTGGGTGTTGAAACATCTCAAAAATTTTGAGTTTATGCTTTGTGTCAGATATTTTAACTATTGTGAGAACGTCCTCAAAGTTAAGCCACAGAAAAGTAATAACAAGTACTTAATACTTGGAATACATGTTAATTCAATTCATGATCTAGAGTCATCAATTTGCTGTTTAAGATCCTCAAATAAAACTCGACTATATTTCACACCACTAACTTCACCATTTCAATTTCAATCCTCATTTCTTTCAAATTGCAATCTGTCCAATCTCCTTGACCTACATAGAATTGTGCTTGTTTTTAATTAGAATGCCTTGAAAAGTCAGGTAAAAATTGTAGAGATTTTCTGAGAATTGTGACTGTTTTACCCTGAGTATGCTGAATTCCTCCCAATGTTTGTAGGAGCTTGTGAAATGGAACAAGAATTTATTAGTTTATATCAAATAGTAGTGGTGAGGCATCAATCCTAAATATACACAGTCTCATATAGTGGATGGTCAGAAATTCATGCAGCAGGTGAGGGAAAAATCATGGCTCATTCTTAGTTTGTATCTGTGTATGCTTTGCCTGTGTGCACAATTTTGTCTACAAGCACCGTTTAAACATTTGTAAATATTAAATATTACTGTCTGACCTTGTATAAGTGATTATCAGCTCTTCACCTACCACATCTATTAAAAATTCTTCATCACAGAAAAAATTTGCAAGAGAATAAACCGACTGTAGAAGATTTGAACTTGATAAAAATATTTAAAGGATGAACATCAGAGTTAACTTTAGTCTCCTGGAAACCCTAACTTTGTAAATGGTTTGAATATAAAAGGTTTGAACCAGCGTAACACAGGTTTCTTTCCAATGTAGAGAGGTGAGATCCTGCTGAAGCAAGATGCATTTCTAAAGACTAAGATTAATTTCTACTTCTTCCCTGTGATCATATTCACCAAAACAACTGTATTGCTTATGTGTACTTGCACAATTTGCAGGGGATTTACAACTGTGCTGTTAAACTAAACCAAGTTTAAGTTCATGACCTTGTCAGCATCAACCATTTCATCACAAAGAACTCCAAATATTTTCATGTAAGAAGGACATGAACACAGCTGACTTGCTTACAGATAAGGCACTCCTGTTTGCACCTCACAGCTCAGCAGGGTCAAGGTTAAGGAAACATGTATGTTCTTCAGTTTTCCTTTTTTCCTTTTCAGATCTCAAATATGCTTAAATCGTTTTCTGGAAGGAAGAACTGCCCAGTCTTAATTACAGCTTTCCAGTAAGTTGTCAGGTCCTAAAATAAAATTTCACTGAAAATCAAACCGGTGATAGTGAGAATTCAATTTAAATAATATAATAGCAAGTGACTTTATACAATCTGGATTGTTTTGTTATACAATGACATAAAAACATAATTTTGTATTTTCAGAATTTTCTCAGGATGCTGAAAAAATTCAGGATATTTTTGTGGTTTTTCTATGCTCTGGGGTGCAGTTTAATTGTTAGAGAGACACATAGCACTTTTCCTACTAATAAAGAACTTAGAGTTAATTAAAGATAAGGGTTAGTTTTAAAGGTCTTTTTGTTACAGAAGAATACAAAAGGAAGGAATTGTGCACTAGACCTTGTGTTCTCCACTGTTCTCTATAATACTAAGCAGCTTCTGTCTGGTTTTAATTTAGTAATTATAACTGGTTATTTTCATACAAATTTATTAATGCTGAGTTATCTAATTGTTCATCTAACACCAAGTTTTTGAATTCTAATACACTGAAAAAGCATGTAAATGACCACACTTCTACAGGATCAAACACATTTTCTCTCTAATTTTAAGCCAGCTTAATTTAATTGAAACCTCAGGTTGTGACTCTGAAGTATAATTTCTCTTTTCACTTCAGTACTGCTTACCATTTATAATGTGCAATTTTGCATCTCAGTTATGAAATATTTTTGTCTAAATAAATGGCTGGCTACAGAACTTATTTGAAGCTGGTTCCCATAGAAACAATTGAGGGGGACTCATGGTTTTACCTCAGAAGTCTTTTGTTTTTTGTTTAAGAGAAACAATCAGCTCTACTGATTGCTGCCTGCAGCTGGATAAATGCCAATGTTATTCTCTGGTCCGTCTCCCAGTGTGTCCCCTGCAACTCTGCATTCACAGCCCACCCTGGCAGGCTGTCCCAGGTCTCAAGGTTTAAACAAAAGGAGTGCAGGTAGGGCCCATCAGGACTTGTTTGTTGAATAATCTTCACGGTGAATCCCTGCAAATGGAGCTCTGTCATCCCATTAGAACGGGCATCTAAAGTTAAAAGGAAGGTGCATGTTTTGAAGCAGAGATGAACCAAGCAGGGGCTTGGATGCTGCCCTGGTATGAAGACCAGCCCCTCAGCTCATCTCCTGGGCTTCAGGCTGGTTGCTTGCACCACAGAGAAGCCAGCAGCTCTCCAGCACACCAGTACCTGGACTTAAAAGCTGGAGGTTGTGTCGGGCTTCTTCAGGCAGTATTGTTGTGCTCCAGAACATTCACCAAGCTTCTGCTGGAACTAAGTGTGAGAGCAAGGAGGCCATCTCCTATTCCTGCACAGACCTGCAGGGGAACCAGGGTACCACCAGACCAAGGCTGCAGCTGTTCAGATCTTCCGTAATTTCTCTCTCTTTTCCTTCCACTTCCTCAGGAGTTTAATCAACTAAAAATATAGAGAGTCCTTTGTTGCCTGATGTGGTGGGACATTCCCCTTTGCCACAGAAGAGCTTACCTGTTCTGTCTGTCAGCTGGTGTGATAGCTTAGGGCATCTTCCCCCTCTCACTGGTGAGACTGCCTGGACAGATGTCCAGTAGTGAGTTATCTCTGGCAGCAGGGAGGTGGCCTTCCCAGATGGCAATAAACACCTTGCCTTGAGAACAAGATTGAAGAATGATAAGCTTTGAATTTCTGGCTGACAGACACTTCACTTTACAAATTATAAAAGCTACACAAAACTCACAAACGGGTATCTTCTGCACATTCCCTGGAAATGTGTAGGGCTCTTCCCTGAAGCTGGGACACAAACTTCATGGTTACTCTCCTGAGGTTGAGTGAAAATACTCTGTGCATACCCCACCATCAATACACTGGTAAATTACATTGACTCCTAATCTATACTATTTCTTTGCTAGAATTTATGTTGTGCACTAATGTAAATCTATAAATACTTGTTTTAACCCCTGTAGTAAGTAAGTATGTTTAAGGCTTCTTGTCTATTAGTCTTCTTTCTATTCAATAAATCTCATTTTATAATAGGCCTGATTTACCATTTTTAAGAACTTATGAGCCAGGGAAGTGTAGATGCATGTCACCTGAATTTAAGCTGCTGCCAAAAGTCTGAGCCTGATGCAGGGGTTGTCCAACACATTCACTAGATCCATAAGACCTGGAAAAGCTGGACATTGTGGGTTTGGGCACAAATAACATATTTTATCTCAAAATTTCTAATTATTAAACTTCAATTTTAAAAGTAATTTTTAATACATTGTTGTAAAGAGGCAGAATATCTCATTTGATCAGTCTAAACTGCTTTACCAATTTGAGCAAAGAGTTCAGTTCTTGAGTGTCTGTGCAAAAAATATATTTCCTACCTTCACTCTTGTCTTTTAAAACCTCTAGTTTTGGCAATTTGAGTAAAATTTGGTTCCTTATCACAAAGACCTGCATCGTTCTTGTACCTGAGTCAAGAACTCTTTCTCTGCCAGTTTTTTGAAACTCTTCTAGGAAACAGCCTATTAATTCAAGAATTATCACTTGAAAGATAAATATATGTTTATGGTAGTCAGTAAAGAATAACTCTTAAAGCAAATGGCACCAGATTATTAATATCTCATGTATGTGATTAAAAGAAAAAAGTAGGAAAATAGGGATATAATCCAATAATTTATATTATTTTCCTACAGTCTGTTGTACATGCAAAGGTTTTTCAAAATTTTACTTGTATTGCTGAGGTATGCTACAGTTGCTACCTCAAGCAAAGTTCTGATGCAAAAGAACCTTCTGAAGAACCAATATCTTCACTGCTTGTTGAGTGGCTGTGCCTAGGCAATCTCTTTGGTAAGTAGCATTCAAGTGGCACAGGGCAGTTTTAGCAATTAAACATTATAGCTGCTTACAGATTCAACTCTCTGATCTACACTTCAGGGTTTTTTATTCTCACATATTTCTGCTCAATGAAATTTTAGAGTTTTTTCTGAAAAAAAAAAAATCTGAATTCACAGCTAGAGTATTCTCTCCTCCCCAGCATGTCTGGTGTACATTCCAAGGATATTAATGCTTAGTCTGTTTGGATGAACTAACTTATGGCCCCAAAGTTTTCACTTTTTGTGAAAATGTGTTTTCTTCATTTGTCTCGCTAGAGATCTTGGTATTTGCTAGTGTCAGAGCCTAGGTTATCTTCTCTGATGTAGCAGAAAACTCCTAACACAGGAAAGGCACAAATTGTTAATGTCTACTATGAACTGATTCTGCAGGGCTGGATCTACAAGCCTGGCTCCAAGAGGTGTCTCAGCAGCACAAAGTCGAGATCTGCAGACATGAGAAGCAGGTCTCTGCATTGCCAGAAAGGCCTCCTCAAATCCTGCTCTGTAGAACTACAAGATTAAAGTGAGATGCTCTGCGTCTACAAGAGAGCTGAAGAAATCAAGCTTTCCCAGGTTATAAACTCTTCAATAGAGAAAGAGTTAGTGTTTGTGTTTTAGAGTTCATAATGCCATATGCAGACATTTATTTTCATCATTGGTGAAAACCATCAAGGAAGAACATACCCTGCTATGGTGGGCTAGGAATTGCACTGTACTGTTGTGGATTTACAGCACAATTCTATCTGAAAAGTGTTTTTGCCCTTCTATGTGCCTGTTCAAATGCTGTGTTCATGAGAGGGATTTGATGCTGCCTGTTACTAAATCAAAAACTTATTTGGCATCAGCTGCTTCAGATTAAATAAATTTGATTTGGAGTCACTAAATCAATTTGAAAAGGCATATGCATTAATAAGAACAAGAGACTCTGAATATGATGCAACAAGTCTTCCTGTGGACACACAGAAGGAGAAGCAGGAAAGTGTTCCAGCACTCCTGCTCAGTGAGGTGGCTTCCTACTGAGTGTTGCACCAACAGCAGCCTCCCCTCAGCTTCTGAAATGTGGAGGGGCTGTGCTGATCACACAGCAAGAAAAATTCATTCTGGGGTGTTTGTCTTTTTCTGAGCTGTATGGGTATTGGCATTGAATAGGCTGAGAGGCAAGTTTTGTGTTTGAGAATGAGGAAGTAATCCTGTCAAGGAACTCCTTTACTGCCAGATAATGGCCATAAAGAGATTTTCCTATGTCTTTCCACAACAGATCCAATGAACATGCACATACTGAAAGTACATTTACCTCTATTGCAGACAGAGAGACAACTCTAATTGTGCTTCCAAATGACTGGAATCACGCAGACATGACTGATGCAGGGCAGAGCTCATGTTAGTACGTTCTACTGCTTGGAAAAGGATTACATCAGCACTGAACAAACCAGACTCCAACGGGTTCCCAGAAGCCTGATGCATGTTTAGCATTTACCTTAACTGTGACTTGAATAAAAGCAATCCAATATTTTTTCCCACTTCTGAATGTTTATTTTCTTATCATAGAAAATGGTTTTATCTATTCCCATGTATCTATTTTAAAATGCTTTATTATGAAATGATTCAAGCAAACAAATGTAAAAGCCAAAAGTAGGAGTTTTATTGTGAAGATATTTTTGTGTAGAGGATTAGAAAAGGATCATATTGTGTAGAAAATGTCTCTGAAGGCCCTGCATGGCCGTTCTGAAAAATTTGGAACAGTTGCAGAAAGAAATTGTGTCCTTAAAACTGACAAGCCTATTTGAGACATCATCTCATCTGCATTGACAGTGAGTTCTGCAAGCAATGCAGCCAACTTGCTTCTTACAAAATAAAATTTCACAGCATGCTGGCACAAAAGCAATAAGCTTTTCTCTGCAAATTTTAGCCTCCAGTACATCAATCTGATATTTCAAAACAACAGAATCATTTTCTTGACAAATGTTTGGTGGACAAACTGAGAATAGAAGCAGACAGAGGAACATTTCATTCATATTATCTCATTTGTAAACCAGGTGTGAGCTTGGAAAAACCAGTGGTTATCCTGGTAATCCTTTTACTTAGGCAGTATAATTCTATTAACTTTAGAGAACAGGGGCCTGGTTTACAGCAGTCATTCTCGGGATGCTTTACAATTTCAAGTGTAGCCCAAGATAAGAATTAAGCTAAGATGTTTGTATCAGAGCAAGGACCCATCCCAGGCAGGCTGACAGTAGGACAGAGTGTGTTCAGGGCTTTGCAAGCTGCTGGTGCAGCTGTGGACTTCCCTTCATCAGAGCTGAAAATGCAGGGTTTCCTCACACATGCATTGCATAGGCTTTCTGCTTTAAATGTCACTGGAGTAAAAATGTTTTCTAAGCAGAAAAAGGATACTTTAATATGAACTACTATTCCATAAAGTTTCCTTCTAATGTGCAAAAGGATTATTTGCATCTTTATGTACCTAACAAAATATGTTTACAAAGTAAATGTGTGGGACTCTTTGTGCAAAGAAAGAATGCATTTGATGGAAAAAGAATTGTGATGGATGTGGTATACCAGCATTTTAACAGATGAATTATTGTTTCTGTATAAGCTTTCTTACAACACTCTGTTCTGTATTCCAGTGAAATCTCTGTTTTAGGAGAAGACTGAATTCTTCTAAAAATACCATTGTGTCATAGAAGGCATTGAAAACCCAAACATATTAAAAAAATTATGTCTACTGTAGAGTAGACTCTACTATGTAGAGTTTATATACTGTATTGGAAAAATAAAGTGGGTTTTTGTTTCCACTGACTTCTGCAGACAGTTGGAGATATAATTTCTAACCTAGCTGAATTGCTTAAAAATAATTTATCTGGGAAATTACATTTCTTTATATGATGTCATTCCATTTTGCTGTTGGATGATATGTTCAAAGGGATGAACTTGAGAAATCAAAAGGGATCTGACAGCAAGATATTCTCTTTGAGGAAAGCTTGACTTTGCAAACTGGTCCAAAATACTGACATTCATCATTCTCTTCATGCTGCAATTCCTGTCACTCTTATATATCTCCTACAGAGAAAAATCTGTGGGGTTTTCTTTAGCTGTGTGGGATTGTGTGCTTGGAGCTTAAATTTGGGCTGTCCTATCAGACTATTACATAAGGAGAGATGCAAAACAATTCTTTGAGAGCATTTGTAATAACTTTAATAGTTAGAATTGAATTACTGTTAAGTTATTAGAACTTCAAAAAAGTCATATCTGTTTGATTTAGGATGAAAGATTATATATTAAAAGTAAGATAAGTGGCATGCAATGCATGGAGGATCCTTATCTTCTATCTAGAGTTTCATGAATCTAAATAAATGGTTTCTCAGCATTCAAAATGCGCTTTTAAAAAAATAATTATTGTTAGATCTTTAAATACAGAGCAAGAGAGAAATTGAATCTGTGACAGAGTTTAAGTTAACTGTAGAAGAGCATTTGCACCTTCATACGTCTGCCCAGCTGCTTCAGAAATCCCTGATGGAGAACTTTTTCAGTAAAAATCCAAGTTGCTGAGATTTTATTGGAAAAAACCATATTGCCTTTGACATGAACATTGCCTTGACAAGTCAAAAAATTAGATGTAGTTTATAGGGCAATACTGAGGGTTGAACATTGACAAGTTGATACAGAGAACCTGTATAAAACACAAAACAAAATTTTTCATCTGAAAAGGGGTAGCAGGAGCTACATTATTTGTTGGTAATGCTGACTTCTAATCTTTATACTGCTTACTTTTTTACCTCTGTTCCTCTGTGGGTTGCTCCTGAGGCTCTAAAGCTACATGCCACCTCTAACTTGCACATGGAAATAAATTGACCCTCTGACATGTGTGCTTTTTTCATCTGGTGCTTAAGATTTTTAGTCTTAAAAGTTGACAGAAAACCAAAAATTATAACCTTAGCTGTCAGGTAACATTTTGAAAACCTGCATGTTCTCTCTGTCACTGAAAGACACGCTTTTTCCTATCAAGAAAATCCAGTAAAATGAATGCAAATGCACAATTATGTTTGAGAAATTTTGTTTTCATTTCAAAATTACAAAATAGGGAAAGATTTCTTGATAAATTTGAAGTCACCAACATTAACTGTGTGATATAATTACTGTACTGTAGCATTTCACAAGCTATCTTTTATCTTAAGATTTAGACTACATTTTCTGAAGTAGCTCTTTACTTTTACTTTTAGAACTGTTGATATATTACTCTACTACATAACGTCTCTCTTTTTGTGTCATTGGACCCAGTTCTGTGTCACTTAACATCTCCTTGGGAGATATAATTTGACAGTCCATGATAACCACTTTTTTTTTAATCAACTATAAATTTTTGCGAAACCCTTGTTTAAGTTCATTATTTTTATATCTTCTGTGAGAGAACACAGATGTGACAAGAAAAAACCTCTTCTCTTAATTTTCATCATACTTTTCCTATCAATGCTACTAGTGGGAATCATTAATCTGCAGTTAGAAATTTAATTCTATGTTTTGCTGTTGTACTTTCTACCTCCTGTTTTGCTGTTGTACTTTCCACCTCCTTGCTGACCCCTGAGCTCAGTAAGTTCAGCTGCTTCTATTACTGCACTCTGAACCTGCCTGTGGAACCATCCTGACCTGAGAACTCCTATTTTGGCCATCATACTTTTACCTGCCATCAGTGACCCAACCTGGTTCTTTCTGTTGCTCAGAGAACACTTACAAAATATGCCACCAAAACAGAAGGACTTTTAAGGTATTTGATAAGATTTTTTTGCTTTTTCCAGTGTGCAGCCTTCTCATGTCAATCTGTTTGAGAGCTGGAGTTTCACTTCAACTCTCCTTTGAACAGTCAGGTCACAGCTCTTTTGGCCTTGGAGAGGTGCTGTTGTGATAAAAAAGGATAAAAGGTAAATAAAAGGTAGGACTGGCTGACCATTCACAGAACCATAGGACACAAAGGTAGAATAATTAGGATTTGAAGGGACCTCAAAGAGCACCTTGTTCCAACCCCTCCACCATGCACAGGGATGCCATTGCTAGATTACTCATGGTCTCACCAGCCTGACCTTGAACACTTCCAGGGATGGAGTATCCACAACCTCTCAGGCTATTTTGTTCAAGTTCTTCGCCACCTCTGAGCAAAGAATTTCTTCACAACACCTAATCTAAACCTTCCTTTTTTCAGTTTAAAACCATTTTTCCTCACTATAAAATGTCCCATATAAATAGTCGCTCTCCCTAATTTTTAGAAGCTTCCCTAAAGTACTGAAAAGCTGCAATGGGGTGTTCCTGAAGCCTTCTCCTCTCCTTTCTGAACAACTACAGATCTCTCAGCCCAGTTGTCTCAATCTATCAGACTAATGATAAAGACTCAGAAATATGTTTTACAGGAATTTACTCAGAACCAGCAGCAAGTCACTCAGCATGCTATGTCCTGCTTAGCATTCAAGAAGTACATGCTTCTTCACAGAGTTAAATAAACTGGCAGAGACAGATGCTGCTTTTTTCCGTCTGAAAGCAGTGAGCTTCAAACATTCTGCCACAGCCCTTGAAAGTTCATCATCAAGACCTGGAAACAAGGTCCTTGGGTTGCTCTGTGGCATTTTCGATCTTTCTTTGAGATTGTGATCTTCTCCTTCTCCTTTTTTTTTTTTTTCCTACTATTTCATTCCTTATTCATCTAGCAGTTGCGTTGATCTGTGAAACTCATGCTTATGATTCTTGGGTGTTGTTTCTACTTTAAAAAAATTGTATATTGTGAGAAAAAGATATTTGGGAAAGTTTAAAATAGGAAGCTCACTGGTGAAGAATAATCACAAGACAGCCAACATGTTTTTGTTCCTCAGTTGCATTAGTTTTTTCCTTTGGATGTAGTTCTCTGACCATTTTTCTTTGCTCATAAATCTCAAACACGAATAAAAGGGAAATTTGCTTTTGGATAGGGCTAGGATGTAGGTTTTAGAGAAAGTTGGATATGTGCAGACAAGTCTCAGAGTTATTATCCTCATTATTATTCCGTGCTACTGGAATCAAGAGAAAGCAGAAACCTTAACTTTTGAGAGGTGATTCTGAGATTACAGCTCCTGAAAGTTCTATATTTGATTGAATTATTCATGGTCAATTCAGCTATTTGGTATGAACCTGTTAGATACAGAATGTACATTTCTAACTGCTCAGTCTGCAAATCAAAGAGCATTTCACAGCTTGTTTTGTCTTGGTCTCAGAGTAAGATTAATGCAGTTTTGATTGAAGTTTGTTTAAGTTTCTCCTCCTGGACTGATTGATTTTTCTTGCAGTTTCAAAAGGAATGTTTCAGGTCAATCAAAAATATTCAACAAAATAAAGTTGAAAATTGTTTTAAGTAGAAAGAAACACAGCAATTTGCATAAGATGATACATATGTATTTTAATTGTAATCTTAAAGCACATTTGAAGGGGTAAAAATACTTCCTCAGAGTAGTGAAATGAACTGCTTCCATTGGAAAATACTAATGCTTTGCAGGCTTCAGAATTCTTCTTCCTTGCAGTGCTACCTTTTCCCTGAAACAATGCAAAGAAAGATCAGACATTTTCTAAGAATTCTGTTGCATGTCAGACTCATTCTTAATGAAAAAGTTGGATCATCATCTTTGCAATATATTTTTCTATTGAAAATATTTTATGTATAAGAAATATAAAATATTTTATACAAAAATACATACGATTAATTTTTGTTATTCATTTTACATGTGCTGCAGAGCTAAAGAATAAAATCTCAATACATTATCATCAGCTTTTATAACCCAGCTTGTATGACAACTTTTATCTGAAACAGTATTTTCTAATCTCTCTGTAGAGTAATAAACTCTCTACATGGGGTTTTTTCCTTTTCCTGCTATGTGGTCAAAGCCAGTGAGATCAAATTGCTCAGGACCTGAGATTGGGTTTTAAAAAAGCAGAATCCACAGATTCCTCAGTCAACATCAACCCAGTTCTATTATAATTCTAGTAACCTGGCACTAGAATTTGTCTCCACCAGTTGAACATCTTGTTACCTCAACTTTTCTGGGTTTCTGGGTTTAGTGGAGGAAGGAGTCCTTTGACATTTCTTCCTCTTGTTTGTTGAAGGTGTTTTATGCTAAATTTCTCAAACAAGAAAAGGTTTAGAATCATAACACTGTGATTAGATATTAATATAATTATGAAAAATCTCTCAGCATTGGATGTTTTTCCAACCTCCCTTCTTGTCCTGATTTGTGTTGATTTGTCCCTGTGATGATTCCTCATTTGCAAGACACATTTAGTGCAATGACTTCCTATGGTTACTCACCTTTTCATGATCATTGCATAATAATTTCTCTTCATACCCTAGAAAATGTTGCATAAGAGAGGATGTTGCATGCATTTGCTTCAGAGCCTACAAAAGAAGACAGTGTTTCCCACTGTCATAATTTTGAAATAGTGGCCCTTTCAAGGCCATAAGAAATAAAAACCTCTAGAAACAGTTATGGGTTTAGGGGTTTGTGTGGGTTTTTTTCTGAGTACCCATGACCCAGAGAATGGATAAAGCAGGATTTCTTGCATTGCATCTCTGATCTCTTCAGAGGAATATGTTTTCCTTCTTTCCAACCACGTCATCTTTCTGACTGTCCAGCAAGGCTGATAGGCTGGTTAGCAGGTAACATGAGATGCTAAAATGGTAGGCACATGGTAATCAAAACTTATATGTTCCATTTTACATGGCTTTTGCCTAGGATTAACCATCCTTCATGGACAGCTCTTTCACAAGAGTATTTTCAAGCATGAAGTGTATAATCTATGATATTGGGAGACATGGCACTACACAGCACAGAGGTTGAGAGAGATTTAAAGCTGAAAAGGAAGTGAGATTGTCTTGCCACTGCAGTCTGGATCAGTACCATTGGTGGATTGTGGGTGTTCAGGGCTTTTGCTCCGGCTGGCTGAGGTCTTTCTGCCCTGCTCCCCCGGGATAGTTCGTGGGGGTTCAATCTCTAGGCTCCACGTGGTCTGAGGCTTGGTGAAAATGAAGAGAGGATTCTGCTTTGGTTAGGAAGTTGTTTATTCCATGTGGGATGGAAGGCAGAATGGCTGAGAATGGCCGGTTCACCTTTTATGTCACCTCGGGTGATACCTGAACCAGGGGGGTCTTAGGTCCAATCAAAGAGGGGGAGGGGCGTGGTCAAGGCCAAGGGCATTTTACACTACAAGGGGGAAGGGTGGCACCCGGGCATCTTGCCAATAGGAGAGGGTAAATCAGGGTGATTGACAAGACAGGGTGATACCACCAAGGGGTTGGGATAAGGGGAGTTCAGGGGAATGGGATGAACCATTTACAATTTGATTACACACTGTAACAGTGGATCACTATCTTTTCTTTCAGGTTTTTCTTCACCTGACATGGCTTCAGCAGAATGCTAAGTATGATGGCTGATCATAACGGGTAAAATGCGTAGATTTTTTTTATATTAGGACTACTGTTTATTGAAGTGGGAGCTGTCAAAGGAATTCATTCTTCCAATCCTACGACAAAAATGTGGGATTCAGGATTAAGGTCCATATGTGTCATTCCTTCCCATCTCATCTTCCAGACAGGCCCATACAGGGGACTGCTGGCTTCATTCAGCAAAGTCCTTCCTGCCCCAGATGTTCCTGATCCCGAGACAGGCCTGCTTCTCTATCCAGACACCTGCTCCGTGCCAGCAGTAAAGATCTCCCCACCCTTGCTGTGCTACCTGCCTCCTGCATTAGGGAGATATCTCACTGTCTTGTCTCATATTAGCTCAGAATATTCTTCATAATGAAAAATAACCCGGCATGGGCTCATCCTTTCTTTGAAGGATATTGAAGGGGAAGTACTGGAAATGGGATACATTACAGAGACTGAGTGTAGGGGATTGGGAAGTTTTGAGAGATTTCAGAAGGCAGGATCCCACCATTTTCCTCAGCCTTCAGGCTGTTACCAGACATTGCACTGGGACTACAGAGCCTCTATCATTTTTCTAAGCATCTATGAAAAAGTGGTCTTGTCTTCCATTTTTCACACAAGCACCTATGACAGTAAGAATATAAACAGGGCTAAGTATTTCATAGTGTTCCAGCTACTGATAAAACTCCTGTGCTCCTGCAGGCACACTTCAAACTATCAGAACCAGTCCTATCAGTGCTTATAGAAATATTACACATTCAAGAAAAACTGCTGGTAGAATATTTGTTAACTAAAAATCAGTTCAGTGTTTTGCAATACTGCTGTCAAAAATTGTACCAGTTGCTCAGAACCAAATGTAATTTTCCCCGTAATTGTGAATCAGATGCACAAGGCTCACTAAAACCAGTATATTCCTCAATGAGAAATCATAGGAGTTGGAAACTTTTCAATAAAGTTTTTTTACAATGAGAAAATCCAGGTTGCTCAGTCTAGATCATTTATTGGAATATATCTGCTTCCACAAAACTCAGGTCCAGAATATTTCATGGTTAACACATTTTTTTATATTTTGTTGTTGACTATTTTGGCAGTTTTCATTCTTTGCACTTTGTATTAGAATTACATGTTAAATGCCAAAGTCATATTTTGGCAAGATAGAAAGCGTGATTTCTAGCAAGTTTTCATCAAACCTTAAGGCAGACTTTGAATTTAATAAATTCAATTTCACTTTGAGAAAGGGAACAGAAATATAAGTACTGCAAGATAGATAAGCTTCTTTTAACTAGAATCTTGCTTTCTTTTTATTATGATGATTTTGGTAGATACAAAGAATATTAAATAACATACAGCATCTGATTAGAGATCATTATCTGAACATAGCATTAGAACAAACCCCTTATTACCGCATATTTTAACATTTTTTCTTTTACTTTGTATTTCCATTTCAAAGGATTCTTCCATTTAAATCATATTAACATGTGTTAATAACTTTTTATTCTTTACTGATTCAGCTCCTGTATTGAGTGTTCAGCATAAGCAGCACAACTCTTATTTCATTCTGCTTCAATGACTTTTAAAATCTCCTGTCATAGACAGTTTATGTTTTTTATTGGTGCTTCTCTTATCAGGATTTACTTTAATATAAAATTAATTGGAAAAGAAAATTGCATACTCCTGCTTCATTAAGAAGATTATTTTTCTAAAAAAATGATAATTCAGGGAACAAGTGGAGAAATTCATCCTGATCTAAATAAAGTGATCAAGAAAGTAGCTATTGTCACGTAGTTTGAATGTATGTTCAATCACTCATATAGGCAGATTGTATCCTCTCCAATACCTGCTAATAATCCAACATCTCTGCTATGGTTTATTACCTGAGATAAATCAAAGGACAGACATAATCACCACAATTAACAAAAATAATGAGAAAGATGACTCTAGTGTTTAAACTTAGGTGCATTAAATCACATGGTAAATTTAAAATAGCATGAAAAACTAAAGTGCAGATTTTTTATTGAGAAAGATGTGCTAGTCATAATTCTAATTTTAATTTATTTTTATTCTTTACACTGTGAACAAATAATCTTTTTTGATGACTTACACTTTTTTTAATTAAGTCTGATCTGTGTAACCCATTAATAAATTACGGGTGCTGTCAATACGGATTCATTCACACGTCACAGATGTGTAGTTCCTTGATGTGTAATTTATAGAAAATGGAATAAGTTGAAATCTCAAATATCTCCAGGAGTATTGAAGTATTGGAGGAAATTCTACTTCTGCTCGCTTCTTGAGCCACTAGGCAAATCTAGAATAAGAACACAGACATAAGACAGTTGGATTTTCCTACCTTCTCAGCAGCTTTATTGAAGACTTATTTTCATATCTAGATATAGTAACTGTTTTGAATGAGAGATGGTAACACTAGTTCCCAGTGTTAATGCACCGCTAGAGTGTATTTTCTTCTTTTATGGAGTAGAAATTTCACACTGAGACAGGACTTTCTTGATATGTAGGGTCATCATCACATTTCTGCAGAGACTACAGTGGTAGAGATTGTGCATCGTAATTGCTGTAAAAGTAAACATTGACCTTTGAAAAGCCTTTTCATAGTTCCTTATTAAAAATGTTATATTTTTTAAAATAGGAGTATCAGAAAAGCTAGCAGGTGACAATATAAGCAAGGACATCATTACCACCAAAGAATCAATAACTAATTCATAAAGTCATGGGATAATCTTGTATGTTGTGTTTGTGTCCCAGCATGCACTTATGTCTCTATTTTCAGATAGGTATGTAATGGTGAAAAAGATATACCTTCTACTATTCCTGAAATGTCAGATGTCAGCTCACAGATGAGAGGTCTGGTATTTGCTCTTTAGCCGGACAGAAATTTTAATATCAAAGAATAGAGATTAAATTTAAAAGGAAAAATTTGCATTTTTGTTAAGACAAGCGCTATACTAAAACAAAAAATTAGTATCATGTCACTAACACAGAGAGACCATGGTTATGTTTTAGGCAGAAGGAAGATATTTAGCAGAGTTTAGACCTGTACAAAAGGAGTAGGAAATCAAAACAACTGGGCACTGTTTGGGCACTTGTAAAGTCAAAAGTGTTGATAAGTAGCCAAAAAAACAAAAAGTCTGTTCTGAGTTCTAAACAATGAAAAAAAAAATTAAAAAAGAAAAAAAGTAAAAAAAAAGTGAGGAAGAGATATGCATATCTTAGAATGCTTTTTCTATTCTAAAAATGCATTCATTCAATTCCATTAAGCTGTCTACTATCACTGCAAAGAAAAAAGCAAGTACGAGAAGTCTAGACCTCATTGCTCATTAATCTGATGAAAAACAAGCTCTTAATGTTTAAATTTCTGCTACTTCAACATTGATTAAAGGCAAAGAAGAGATCTTCTGAATGACCAGGAACAACTCACACAAGCAAAGGAGCAATTACTTATTATTCAGCTTGGTTTACCTAATCAACAGCTCATGTTTGATAGGACTTCTAGGTCTGGGCAAAATTCTGCAAAAGTAGGATTTGCAAGTACTGTGCAGTTAAAAAAAAAACAAACAAA
>VWYP01001860.1:511-61988 GCA_013400435.1 Pycnonotus jocosus | reverse complement strand
TGTGGATTAATTTTCCTAACATCAGTAAGAGCAAGAATTTAATGGAATCAGTTGCTTAAGCTGCATGAATTTCCGCCCCGCCCCGGTGAGTTCTTGTATCTGAATACTGAACTATGCCATTAATGGGGATTGGTTTTCTTTTCTTTTGTTCCTTCTTACCTATACATTTTTTCCCAGAAGTTGCTAAGAAATATTGACTACTAGGTACATACGGGTACTTAAGAAAACAAAGTGGCCAAGCTCAGGGGGAAGGAGGGCATCTGATTGAATTTCTGTCAGCTGGGAGAGTTTCTCTCCCAGGGACAGAGATCCGCGAGAGTGGGGCAGGTGTAGGACGGAGTTTGGGCAGCTGCGAGCTCTCCCTCCACTGTGGAGGAAGGTTGGGGCCACTGCTTGGGGAAGGGAGTTCATCGCTGCCGCCAGAGCCCAGCCCAGAGCTGTTTTCTTCTGCTGTGAGGTGAGCCTTTGCTTTGCTTGTAAGAGCAGCTACTGAACTAGAACCTTTTTAACACCCACCTCACTAGAAAGAGGGACCTGTCCCCATCTGCTTGCGTGCTCGGGATCTTGGGCTTTCCCCTCTCTACCCTGCTGAAAGCTGGGCTGCCACTGTCCCGCCACCGCTGCTTCTTCGGCACTGCTCCAAGTTTTCGCTACATGGTAGCCCCGCACCCCTTGCCTGCTGAGACATCCTGCGGTTCCAGCCACAGCTCCAGAGCTCCTGATAGATCTCATCCACCAGCTCGGGATTTTTGCTCATTCCTGCCGTTTCAGCTTGGTGCTCCTCAGAGCCTTGCAGGGGCATTAGGATCGACTGCCCCAGGGTTTTGTGAAGCAAAGCCTCTCTTCCATCCCATCCCATCTTGGCCGAGCCGCCATTGCCACGTGCTCCCCGAGCCCGAACCACAGCGCTCCCTGCAGGTGCGAGGGAATCATCCCACCTGCCCTGCTCATCTGGAGTCACCACCACCCCCTGCTGGCTTTGACCGGAACTGCACGAAAGGGAAAGAGCCGGCGGCCGAAAAGGCTGTCACTAGGTTCTCTTTGTTGTTAATGCCATAGTTGTTGTTTGTTTGATTGCCTTGTTATGCATACTAGTAAAGAACTGTTATTCTTATTATCATATCTTTGCCTGAGAGCCTCCTTAATTTCAAAATTTTAATGATTAGGAGGGAGGGGGTTTACATTTTCCATTCCAAGGAAGGCTCCTGCCTCTCCTAGCAGACACCTGTCTTTCAAACTGAGACAGGTGCAACTGAATGTTGAAGACTCGTGACACCTTAACATGATATTGAGCTCCTAGAAAGAGGTGGCACAAAATAAAACAATATTAGCTGTTTCTTTGGTGAAAAAAAATTAAAATGTTTTGTATTATATTTAATTAATGAGTGTACGGAGGGGTAACAAATTCTCTAACTATGACGTTGTAGGTGAGGCTTTGAGCTTCTCTTCTGAAAACATTCATTGTTATAGAAGATAAACCATTACATTAAAAGAAATTGGAAGAAAGGGAATATGTGACAAACCTGAGCATGAGATGTCTCCAGTTTAATCTTTGCTTGAAAGGTGACTTGAGGCTTCTTGATTCTACTACATAGAGAAACGTGGTTTATCTGAAGGTGTAGAGGTTGTCAGGAAGGTGCTGATTAGTTTCTAATTTGATGAGACTGGGAAGAGGTGGAGGCCAGCATTCCTGCATGGATGAAGTGCCTGAGCAGGTCCAGTGAAACCACTAACTGGCCCCTCAATAAGACACAACGCAAGGATTTCAGAGGTTATTTCATTGGTATCTCACCTGAAGTGATGGTGTGTGATTATAAATTGCTCAAGAAAAGGTGCTGTACTACGAAACAGCCAAGTAGTAAACATCATAAAAGGTAACAACACTCCCTGCTTCATGTTGTGACACGTGTTCAGGAACTGTGAGGTTTTGATACTTGGCAGCTTCATCTTCCCAATAAAATTACCAAAAAATGTTCCTGGGTTATGGATCCGACATTGCTTTTCTGTGATAAATATGCTTTCGAGGAGCTGTAGCAATGCAGTGCGGTGCAGCCGGGTTGGCAGGACTAACCCTCAGGCCGCGGGGATACCTGGAAGCAGCCAACCCAGCAAAGAATGAGTAAAAAGTTACTTAGTTTTGTTAAACATCCATCGTCGTTTCAGTGCCTTAAAGGCTTAAGCCACAGTTGCTGTGTCCATAAATTAATGACCCTTGAGGTGGCAGAGGCGACAGGTGCGGCCGAGCCTGGCCAAGAGCCCGCCCCTCGGCCGCCGGGCCCGGCAGCGACCGCTATGCTCTCTGGTCCCGTCTCATCTTAACCCGGCGCGGCCCGGTCCCGCTTGGCGCTGGCGATTCCGCCCCCGAAGCGCAGCCGGCACGGCGGCTCCTCCTCTGCGCGGGGCGGGGGATCCGCAGCCCGCCCGCCTTCTCCTGAGCCTTTTCTTCCGGCGGCAGCGGCACGGGCGGTAGCGGCGGCAGCAGCTCCGGATAGGTGAGGCCGAGCCGGGCAGGGCCTCACGCTCTAGGGTCACGGGAGGTGGGGGCGGAGTGGCCTGGCGGGGTTCCGCGGGGTCGGGCCGTGCTTGGTGGGGCCGGGGCGACATTCCGTGGCGGCGCCGCGTGGCAGGGCGGTGCCGCCATGGCCGCCGCCGACCTTGAGGCTGCGCGTCCCCTCACGCCACACTCCCGCCCGCAGCGCCATGGCGGGGAACGGCGAGCGCACCTTCATCGCCATTAAGCCCGACGGCGTCCAGCGCGGGCTGGTCGGGGAGATCATCAGGCGGTTCGAGCAGAAAGGGTTCCGGCTCGTGGCCATGAAGTTCGTGCACGTGAGTGCCCACGTCTTGCCCCCAAACCTCATCCCTGCCCTGCCCGAGACGGGCTCACCATAGCCACACCCACGCCGAAAATCTCCCCTTGCGGCTTCTCTTGGGGCAGAACGGGGATCTGATGGCCGATGTGCTGGAGCACGCGTCAGGCCCGGCTTCCTGCCCTGCTCACGGCTTCTCCCCTTTCCAAAAAAAAGCGAATTTTGCTCCAGAGGTCTAATGCCGCCCAGCTGAGAGCTGAAATGGCCTTGGCTGAAAGGTGTTGGGTAACATCATCTTGCGATCCCATACTCTGCTTATCACTGAGGGTCACTGCAGTGCAAAGAAATTATATTGACAATTCCCAGCACTGCCACAAAGAACTCTTAATGTTACAGCAGGAGCTCCCACTGATACCCACAATAGCACTGCAGCATTGTTGGTAACATTAATTTTTAATGAATCTAATCACTAATGCCATAGTCTTACACCTGAAGCACCTTATTGTTAATGATATTCAGAAAACTATATTTAAGGTTACATCTGCCCTTTTAAAGGCCTCTGAAGACCTTCTCAAACAACATTACATTGACCTGAAAGACCGCCCCTTCTTCCCTGGTTTGGTTAAATACATGAACTCTGGACCTATTGTGGCCATGGTAAGTGGCTTGATTTTAGTTTAAGATTATTTTCTTGAATATATTTGTTTTGCTGTATAAATTATTAGAAATATTCAGAGATAGTGTTACAGAAACTTTTTTCCCCAAACTACCTAGTTCTGGCAAAAGAAAAAATTAAAATTAAGACAGTGAAATTACTATATAACAAGAAAAGTGCACATATAAAACGAGTATTAAAATGCCTAATATATAAATGTATAAAGCAAAATTCCTGCACCAAAAAATCTGTTTTGGGCAAAAAAAGGTCAGGCTCTCTGACACAAAAACTCAACTGTGTCTTTCATTCTTACATTCCCCCCAAAACAAGGTCCGTGCTCTAATAGCATCTCTTGGGGTGATGATGCAGAGAACACTCAGCAAGGTGTCCCTTTTCCACCACAACACCAAGGGTTGGGTGTTGGCTTTGTATATTACCTGTGGTTACAAAGGGTACTTTGAATTCAAAGATGAGGCTTGGTAAAGTATCTCCTTCACTGCAGTAACAATATTGACAGTCCTTTTTACAACTACTTCCAGTTCATATGTTTTTTTCCCTTGTCACCTTCACAGGCCTAAGAGAGAATCTAGGCAAGGTTAATACCTTTAATGGTAGAGCCTTTGTTTGCAAAGTATAGTAGAGCAAAGATGAATTGTCAGTATTTTGCATAAGTATCACTTAACAGAATTTTTGTGGTTTTTTTACCTTAAGGTATGGGAAGGACTCAACGTAGTTAAAACTGGGAGAGTAATGCTGGGGGAAACCAACCCTGCAGACTCCAAGCCTGGCACTATCCGTGGTGACTTCTGCATTCAAGTGGGAAGGTATGTACTCAGTCTGTTAATTGATACTAAAAACTAACAACTCCTACTCACTTAACCTCCTAACACAAAAACTGTTGGCAGTCTTTTATTCTAGAAGGTCAGAATTGGTGGTAGAGACCTTAGTCTGATGGTATTTCAGTTGCAGGTCACAGTGCATAGCTGCTGCTTAGGAAAGTGGTACAAAGCTGACTTTATTTGCAGTCCAGCTCCTCCCCAGAGCAGCATGTAAGCTCAGGCAGGGGCTGGTAGAACAGCTCTAGAGTGACCCTGATAGGCATAATTAGCTCTTGGTGGGGGAGGGGTGTTGGAACACTCTACCTGAAATAACCGCAATAGTCTCCCCATTCTAGATGCTTCATCCAAGTTTTTGCAAATTGAGAACAAAGCTGCTGAAAGTTTATTTTTATAGGGAACAATGTTTGCCTCCTTCCACAGGAACATCATCCATGGCAGTGACTCAGTGGAGAGTGCACAGAAGGAGATTAACCTGTGGTTCAAACCCACAGAGCTCATCGACTTCAAGCCCTGTGCATATGACTGGATCTATGAGTGACGGATTCTGACAGTGATTTGTGCCTTCCAACACCTCATCTCATTCCAGCTGCTGCCCTGAGAGCAACCCCAGTTATCTTAATGCTGAAAGTGACTGTCAAATAAATAGGTGTGAACTATTTCCTTGTGGTGCATTCACTTACAACAGACCCCTGTTCAAATACTCGTAAAAGTAATTTTAGTCATTCAGGAACCACTGACACATGACCCTGGCACAGCAGCCAGACTCAAGCAGTGGCACATTTGCAGAGGGAGAGCTGAAGGGAGGCTGGAACTACTTCCAACACAGCTAGAGGAAAAAAGAGATACCACAAAATTTCCCTCCTTGCACAAATATTAATACTAAATGAAATGAGACTGAGTGCAAAAGCTTGCTCTCTGAAATGTTTATCTAATTCACCTTCTCTTATCAAACCCCTTACCTTGTGCTCAGGGCCTCACACAATTTGTTGTCACACCAACATACTTGAAATTACTTAAAATACTCATGTTTTTACAGATTGTGGGTATTTTTAGTAGGGTTAAGAGTGTCTTTTAAACAAAACCTTCAGTATTCAGAAAAAACTTTTAATCACTTTTATTTTGTGTAAAAAAGGCAAATTTAGTGAATTATTTTCATCTTGTACACAAAGTTATAATTTTAATGCTTTTCACATCCATGCTGAAAATCTGCAGTCTCGTAAAAATGAAAGTAACATTAACTTCTCCAAAAGCATTTTTTCACTGAGTTATGTACATTGCATGAGAAAGCTTTAAATGCTCTCTCACTGACCACACAAACTACCAAGAAAATAAAAGATTAAATTTGTACAGATATTGATCTATATATCAAATACATACAGAAATGATGTAAAAACCCATTTGTTAAATCTTGATTCCCGCCCCAACATTTTCCCAGGGGCCAAAGCTGATGCCTTTTTTTGTATAAATGGCTGTGGCTTTTCATTTTAAATACAAAAAAAATCAAAAGGAAGAAAAATTCAGCTGAAATCACAGTTTTTAAAAATCCCTTCCCAATAAAGGATTATTACCAAATATATTAGCACCATCATACAAAGATTGAGGGAGGGTATTCACATCACAGAAAACAACAATTAAAAAAACCAAACAAACACTGAAACCCGTGTTAGTATCCATAGAACAAGGAATCAACAACTGCTGTAGCTTTCCTCAGATGCAGCAAGGAACAGGTTAGAGTTCTACTGAAAATAACTATTTTCAAATAATCAAAGATCAGCAGAGAGATCTGGAACAAGAAAAAAGGGGCAGCAGCCAAGTCAGGGACAGGGCTTTGGCTGCCTCCTGGTCAGAAAAACCTCCTGTGACAAACGTCGAAATTAGTCTGACCCCATTGAAGGTTTTAAGTGTCCAACATTTGCTGCTCTCTCAGCCAGGTACCACGGCTTGAAAACCAAGAGAAACATTTCAGAGCCAGGGGAATGCTTTTCAAAGCCAGGGAGCTGCCACAGGGATACCCCACAGGCTCTCTGGGGATCACATCCCTGGTAGCACCTTGCTCATTTTCCCTGAGCTTCTCAGCAAGTGACTTCTAGCAGCTCCTATCATTGTTTGCGCAGCAGAGATGTCACCATACTTGACAATTACACAATTGAGGCATATTATGAACTCAGACACAAAAGACATTTCACCAACTGCTGAAGTCACACGGGTACCCTAGAATGTACATCACCTCACAGACTTTAGTGTTTGATGAATAACAGAATATTATAAATACTGACAGACTTTAGAACAGATTCTTACATTTCTCCCAACACAGAAGTGTGTTAAGGACTAATTTTCCCTGTTGACATTTGAAGACTGACTCTGAAATCAGGGATGAACCTGGGCAATACTCAGGGCAATACTCAGTTTAGTGACCTGGCAATGCACCTCACTCATTAACTAGCCCAACCTTCTACATTATGACGCACTAATTAATGCAACAGTTTTTCTACTGAAGTCAGAAGCTGTTGATGAGAGAAGAAAGCAAGACTGTGAGAACCTTGTTCCAGCTGATGGGACGACCTGCAAGATGTTGCATTAAAAAAAAAAAAAAAATCAATAGTGCTATACTTATGAAATGACATCAATGCTTGCAGAACTGGATTTTACAGCAGATTAAACTGAGAACACAGGAAAACACTCAAGGCTCAAAGTGTCATTACAATGTTCTCTAATACTAGTTCTCTAATCTAGGCTGTTTAAAATAAACATCATGGCTGGGTCAGAATCTGAGATAAGATATTTGAAGTTTACCAGGTCCAACAAAATCCTTTTTATGGTTGTTTTAGAGAGCTAAAATGTCTTTACCACCTGAAGTTATAGATTCTTGTAATCAGATTAACAGATTCTGTCAATAGAAGCCTGTTTAAAACAGGTTGTTATTTAAGAAGTTTTACCAGTAAGGGAGAAAAGAATTCCAGACATTCCTACACTGTACAGGACATGTTTTGCTTCCAGTAGTAAATACAAAACTTTACATAATTAACCCCTCTTGCATAGAATGAGGTAAACCTGTGCATATCACCAATATTATGTACCCAGAGTTGGAGCAATATTGTAGAAAATAATCACATTGCTGGTTTTCAACTTTCTATGCACTTTTTTTTTTTAAGCTCAAACAACAACATACAAAAATGGTCTCCTGGGGCTCTGTGGGTTGATATCCTTAAAGTATTTCTTAGGCTGTAGGAATACAGATGTTAGTAATTTTTGATTTTTTTTTTTTAATTAAGCCCTAACTCGTGGTCAAGAGTTAGATGATCATTGTACTGCTCCAAAGGGGACCTGTGAAGATCCAGAAGCACTTATAGAACTTATGAGATAATTCCTGAGAGTTTAGTTAATGAACCTTACTGGTAAAAGCTAAAGCTCTTGATGCACATTCTTCCAGTCACAGCTCTGCAAGGCTGAATAACTACCTCACTCATCAACTCAATTTACAAAAATGTACAAAGGTTAAAAATATAATCCAAATTATTAAGAGCTCCTGCAAAAACACTTTGTGTTTAAGCAGTCATAATTTTTACCCCTTTTACATGACTTTTGCCTTTTAAGCTGACCAGGTGGGGTAATGGGATGCTTGACATGAGACAAGAATTCCGGGCAACAGGCAAATTCAGTTTATGAATTATAGACTCAAACCATGTAATCTTTAAACTGTTCTCAAGTCTCAACTCCTATGTTACACTATTGTAGCAAGACATGAATATTGCATGCTATGCAGGATTGAACTAATTTTTAATCCACAATGTAGGGCTCCTTTTGGCTCACCCGAAACCATGTGGCACATCAGTTCTGAATGGTCACAGATATTTTAAGATGGTAAGGAAACATTTAGGGCTTTCTGAATGGAAAAAAACCCCATCACAAGAATATTCACAAGTTCCTTCCCACTACCAAGGGAGTCCTCAGTGACTGTCCATCTAACCTGCATCTTCAGTCAAAATTCAGAGCTACAACTAATCTTCCAATGAGAGAATTTTCTGAAGTTCCAGTTTGGCATAGGGCTCTGTAAACATTTGCTGAAGCATTCCAAGACTACAGACATTCATATACAGACAAGAGCTTTGTAGATCCAATACAAAGCCCACTGCAGTTAACAGATACTACTGTTGCAACAGTAATCAGATGCAACAAGGCTACTGATATTAATGGGCACTGAATCAGACCCTAAGGAACGTTACACAACAAAATCTTATATAAAAAGGGTATTTTAAACTAAATAAAAACACCTTGAAAAATTAAAGTTTTCCTCAGGCAATGGCTCCGTTGCACTTGGAACTACTCACTGAGTAGAGCTTTACAGGACTATCTCCCACATATAACTTACGCCTCTAAATCAGGGCTTTAAAGCCTTATTTCACAATTAAAAAACCAGAGGCGTGACCAGTGCAGTTCACAAGAGTCTAAAAGTCTCCCAACTTGTACCAAGAAGGTTCATTTGTTATGACAGTTCATTTTTATTTGCAACTATATCTTCCTCCAACTGCTTCCCACAATCATGCTAAATAAACTTTAATCTTACCAAAAAATTAGATTTTCAGTTCTTGTTAACAATGCACAATAAATCTGAACTTGAAAATATTAAAAAATTCTTTCAAAAGCTTCAAATACAACACAAAAGTGTCCTTTGTTTTTGTTTTTAATAAATTGAAAAATCTTTTTCAGTAAAATAGTTTCCCCACCCTTCCAAAAAATTCTGAACTGAGTATAATTCATCTACATTTAGCAAAGCACCCCAGGCACAGTCACCTGAACTGCACCATCCAAGTGGGAACAGAATCAGTCAGTCTTGGAGAAAGGTTTTTTTCCTATCACCAATGCTGTGCCCCTCACTCCTGGGAGCTGCCTCAGGGTTCCTGTTTGATGTAGTAGCTAGCAGAGCCGTTGCTTTCCTGGTCAGATGTTCCCTGCAGGAAGCTGTACTCCTCTCCATCCAGCAACTCCTCCTTCAGCTGTAATGAAGTCACTACAATTCAAAAATTCACATTAAACATTTATATAATTTAAAGTACAACATTTCCTTTAATTTACTTAATATTATTGATATTGGGAGCATCCCAGATGCCCCATTTTCTTATAGTCCACATTTTAGCAATGCTTTAACGGTCAGGATCCCACAGAGAACAGACACTTTGAGTGCAAATGGAATCTAAAGTTATGCTCTAGTAGTAACAGATTTCAAATTACTTAAAATAATATGTTCTCTGCCAGATTTTCTCAAGAACTGAATATTTTAAACCACTTTAACTTTTAAACCACTTTGTTTCCTATTTAGTCTTTAGCAAGTGAAAATAAGATTGAAAATGGCCAACAGTTAACCTACAATTTAAATCACTTAGCCCAGTTACTGCAGTCTATGTGAGACAAAATATATTGACAAAGATTTCTCAATCCATCATTAAAATTTTAAGATCCCAGAAGATAACTTTCATTAAAGCAAAACATTTTCTGTAGTTTTAATCTTCTCTCTTATTTTGTCAAAATTAAATGGAAATGAGATTAAGACAAAAGTGTTATGGAATAGTAATAATGTCATAATTGCCTTTCTGGTTTCATTAATGAATAGAGATGATTATCAAAATATGAGCACAATGAAAAGAACACTGAAAACAAAGTATGTAAATGTTTATTAAAGGTGCAGTACCCACATCAAAGAGTTGATTATACAAAAATAAATGATTCTCTATGACCAAATGAATGAAAAAACTATCAGAGTCTGCAATTATTGAATAGAAAGTTTATATACGTTGTCAAAGTGTCTTGAAATGCAGAAATATGCAGTGGAAAGAAAAAAACTCGACCCAGAACCTGCTGCTACTGATAGCCCTGTTTGATTATTCCTTTATAAATATTCTATGTTGAAACAAGCTCTTGAGCTAAATTTTAAAAAAATGAAAATTCCGATAGTAGATGTCAAAAGCTGCTGCAGCATAACGCAAGCTCTCCTCATCTTTCTTTAATAGCTTCCTCTTCCCACCTACACAGTCCACAATCCCTTCCTTCTTTCTCCCAAATACTTTTCCTTCCATCATGCCCAACTTTGACCAAGATTCCTGATCTCTGGGGTCAACAAAGTGCTGTCTAAATGGTAAGGCACACAACTAGCTACTTGGCTATGCTACAATGCCTTAAGCAAAGGCTACACAGAGGTCAGAGATACAAACCAACCCACCATGCACATTGTTTCCCTTCTCTCAATGAGTAGGGAGCTCCTGAATGTACAGGAGTAACAGCAGTAATTTGTTGTGATTTGGATTGTTTCTGGCTCATTTGAACCAAAGTCCTGACATCTAGATATTTAATAATTTACTTCATTTGTTCCTATTATACAGCTTTTAACTACAATCCTCCATCAAAAAAAAAGCTTAGTTACAGCTACACACCAAATTAACTTGAAAGAAAAAAAAAGGAAAACTAATGGAAGCCATCGAGCTGAAGGAAAAGGAATGCAGACGAGCCAGGTACTCCCTTTTTACAGTGTCTCAGTGATTTGCCAGGACACAGCGATGGACTATGTCTGATGCCATGACATTCAAAACCTCCCCAAACCAATACAAATGGAGCAACATGCTGCAGAGTCAGGTGAATCTCTGGGAACAGTCTCCTCCTCTGCCAGGCTGGCTGTAGGTTCTCTTTAAAAGTAAAGCAGTCCAACAGGTGAATTTCAGTGTTTATGCTTAAGAGATCATTTCAGATGACAAAGATGTGAAGTATTCATGCACCCTAAAGCAGCACCAAGAATTTGCTAGAGAGCAAAATCACTTCAAACAAAACAAGATGAAGTGCTAAACCTTTCTCCTGTGCTCATGACTATACAAAAGGGGAAAGAATTGGGTTTGAACCTTACTGAGATCCTCCATGGACAAGAAATTTCAGAACAGACATTGTTTCGGTACTTGTCTTCCACTGACTCCATTCAAAGCCATGCAAACATCCCCTGCATTGTGCCTGCATATGTCCTACAGCTACTGCAATATCAGGCAATGAACGATGCTGAGGAGTATGCATGTAATTAATGAGTTCTGGCCAATCTCAAATGTGTTCTAAACTGATTGGATGGTCTCAAGGTCATGCTTCCTCCCAAAAGACTGAGAAGGCATGATCTTGCTGGTTTCAATATAAACACAAACATTTTGCACAATGAAAAGGCTACATCACAAACAAAATTAATTTTGTCCAGTCTTAGCAGAAAAACTGTTCTGGATGTATTCCAGAGTCAGGAGAGAGTACTGAGAGGGCAGCCTTTGCAGACTAAGGCAAACTTAAGGGAGTAATCAAGCAAATCTGAGGCTAAATCCATCAACCTGGCAACTGTCCTGCAGAGAGAGCATCATTCAGCCTGTCTGACAGCTCCTATTGCCACAAAATATTTCTTAGCAATAATTTGCTGCATTATGTTGCTGGAGGAACTTTTCAACACTGAGTTTTGCAGCTCCCGCGGCAGAGACCACGTGACCACTGCAGGCCCAGGCAAGCTTTAACTCTTTCTTGGCACAGATTGAGACTTTTCCTAACTGTCCTCTGAGATGAAAGACAAAGCCAAATGAGAGATTTGTAAAGAGACAACATGAAGATATCTAAGTCAGTAAATGAAGAGTGACTTTTTAAGTGAGAGAGATGAGTTGTCTGAGTTTTTTTTAGGCTGAAATTTCCTAGAAGTTTTCAGTAAAACTGATTCCTTTAAATCGTGGACAATACACGTTGGGGAGATGGTTTGTGGATTTTAAATCAAAGGTATCTGTGATTTACTGTGTGAATATTAAACTAGAAGTTGTGATTTGGTGATCCCATGAGAAGCTTGAACAGAGAGAGATGAAAAGAAACCCCCTGCAAGTGAAGAAGTGAAGAAATGTCTCTGCTCTCTGGGATAAGGGACTCTTTGCCTTCGAGGTTCTTTGACTTTTTGGGTTTTTTTCCAGGTACCACCCTAATCTGTGAGTCCACGACCCAAATGCATGGTCAGGGGAAAGGCCATGTAGGTATGGGAGGTTACACAATTGCAGAATGTCCTGGGTGGGCTGCTGCTTTGGGAAGTTACTAAAATAACAGGAGAGACTTCTCTCTCTCAAAGAATGAATGAGTGACTATTTTACAAGTGGTACTGACCTAGAGTTTTGCCTTTTTACATTGTTTGTAGAAACTGAATAGTTTGTAAAGAAGGGAGGGGTTTGAAAGTTTTAATCTGTTTGTTTTTGGTTTTTTTTTTTAGTGTGTCTGTTAATAAACTACTTGGTTTGCTTTTAAGTTGAGACTGTTTTGCCTTTTCCTCTCCAAAAATCTTATCTCATATTTGGTAAACAAAATTCAACCAATGTGAAACCTTCATACCCTAGCTTAAAGCAAAAGCACTCACATCTTTCCCAGATATTCTCAAATCAGGAGTTTTCTGAATTCTATTTAAAAAATACTGCTGCAAGATCCTGAAAAGAATCTGGATTTTACTGTTTATTTTACTGCTTATTTCCTCCATCACCAGAAAGGAAAAGCAGTGCAATGTTTGAGGCACTTAACAAGAGGTTCTAAGAACTTCCCAGACACCTATTTTATCTGTGGCACTCACCAGTCAACTTCATTTCATGCCCAAAGATCAACACAGCAAAGGTTGTATTCTCAGTGACTGAGGAAGAAGGTTCCAATTGACCTTAATAGATCCATTCACAAATTCACTAGACATGGTTTTAATTCCTCACATTGGTTCTATACAACAGCAAAACACTCTGGAAACAAGACTAAATTAAGCAAGCTAATTTTATATTTTGACAATTTGATTCCAAGGGAATCAATTACTGTGGAAAGTACCTGAACACTGCAGATTTTTAAAAATGTCATTGGTGTGTTTTACTGTGACAAGAACAGCGACATACAGCAACACTGTTTGTTTCTGAAAGTAGTAATACAAAAGCTTAATTTACATAGATGCCCAAACCAAAACATCTGACAAATAAGTAGCTTTCTTGTTTCAAAGAGAAGCCAGTTAGATGATAGTTTAAGTTTTCTACACCTCATTGTTCCTGATCCCAGGAACTTGGTTCTTATTCCTTCACCTGTATTACTGACAGCAGAGGGAAAACTGTGTTGATACCCAAGTATTTTGTACAAGGCAGTGCAACTACCAATATAGTACACAGCCAATATATTATTTAACTGAAATGATGTCAGAATACAAAAATATTTTAACCATCGTCCATCTACAATTCATAATTATTGTTATTAGAACGTCTACCCTATCATGAGTTATAAAAAAAATAGTTATTCTCAACGAAAAAACTGCTTTTGTGGCATACTGCACCTTTAAGCATAACATCTGTCTAGATACAAACATTTCCAAATAGAACAGGGACTTAGGTAGAGACCACGAACTTTAAAATATCAAGTAAAGTGCAAACACTATTTTGTCACCCACTTTTCTTCTGTCCTTTGTACTGTTGTGATTTAGCTTTTTTCTTCTGTTTGGATGAACTTGACTGGCTATCTCTTGATGCTGCAAAAATGAAGAATTCAAAATTTATGCTTACTATATTAAAAAACCACTTTACAGTCAAAGCTGCTACTCAATTACAGAATTTTTCCTCAGTGACTGAGCAAACACAGAAATTTACTGTGGAAAACCGACTTGCATTAAACTACTTAACAGGAACTCTCTCATTACCCCCTCATTAAAAACCAGTTCTTGAAATGTATTTCATCAGTTATTATTGCTTGATCTGACAGGACAAGTTGTGATGTAATAAATTAGATACAGCTTCTGCACAGGCTGAGTTCCACTAAATTAAGGAGCTGAAATAGATACATCGGCAGTCTTAAAGCAATATAAATTCTCAGTGAGCTCCTCCAGAACTGACAAGAGGCTTTTTTCCCTGCATCAAATCAGCATCTTCTGGCATTGAAAATTAGTAAAACAACCACTCAGAAGTACTTTAGAAATCGAAGTGGAACTTTGAATTAGAACTTCCAGGCATTAGCAAGAGTTTTTTCTGTTTTGGTTATGCCTGGGGACCTAACTGGAAAAGGGCAGGAAAATGAGCCCTCATGAAAATAATTTCCATTATTGACAAAGCAGGACTCACACTGCGGTGCTGGAGGCTGGAGCTGGTATCCAGTGAGCTGACACCATCCCACAGGATACAGGTCTGGGGACTCACAATCCACCCACTGATCATATTCATCTTCCCACCCATCAAAATGTATCCTCAGAAGCCGGTGGATAATGCGTGTCACTGTGGCCACACACACCAGGCGAGGCTCCATCAGATCTACAGCCTCCAGTTTCATGCCAACATGAAACCCATGGTTTGGAACTTCCTGGGGAAAGAAAGAAGGTAAACATCAGTAAACAGACATGTTCATTAAGATAGTTTAAGCACAGTGCTGAAACAGGGATTTCAACCAACTTAATATAGAAAAATATCCAAGTATCATTGATGGAACTTCCTGTACCTCTGCATCTGTTTAACATTTCAGAGATACCAACCTTTGTTTACTCAAATGGTTCTTATCTCTAAAAGTCTTAGTTTTTCAAAACTGCATTTAACAAATGGGTCCTTCCCATGCACTATGCAAAAATGTAAAGAAAATATGAATTCCAGTACAAACATGTATAATTTCATTACCTTATTGAAGAGCTTTACTGGTGCCGCTATTGAGTCAGTTTCCCTGAGGTAGTCAAACCATTTAAAAGGGAGCTTGGCATAACCTGTGAATTTTAAACAATATTTTCATACATCAACTGCAAACTTCATGCCTAAGAACAACAGCAAAAACAGCACATTGAGAGTGTGTTACAGCTAAAAAGACAACAAAAGTCAAACATTAGTATCAGAAACTTCCACTCTCTGACCTTTGATCTGAGGGACAAACAACCACCTGGACATTGCCCATTTGCAACAAACAAGAATGATGCACTAGGTAACATAAAAAGTATCATTTAAGTTAAGATTAACCACTTAAACTGGAAGTTTTTTGTCCACACAAATTCTTATCTCTACAAATGCCCTACACAAATGACCCAGAACAGATCATGGAATTAAGAACATCCCATTTTTTCCCTGTGGAGAAATAGCTCCACTATTGAAACACTTAAATTGTCAGGAATAGAATGGTAAGAAAAAAACATGGATATTTAAAAATTTTAATAAGGGTAAAAATAGCAGTAATGTAATATGGAAAATTAGAGGATTTTTTAAAAGCTATTATAAAGGGAAGAAAATAACGTCTCAAAACCATATGTAGCTGCTACTGAATATGCAAAGAACATGGGAAAATCTTTTCCTTTGGGCAACTTCAACAACTGCTTAAACTAACAGTTTTAACTGTTCTAACAGTTTTAACTAAACTAATTCTAGCTAGAGCAACAATAGCCTGGAGGATTTCTCTGCAGCAGTGTGCAGTGATGGACATCCTAAAAATCTGCAGTGCAGTGGGCATGGTGTGGGAGCTACAGGAGAGGTCTGGATCTCACCTCTTTGTGGACAGAAGGCTGCCACACTCAATACTCACAGCCCAAAATTCAATCCTATCTGTCAAAATGCCTAAACATTTTCATCTTCTGATTTCAGCATGGGATGAAGATGTTTGGGAAGAATGAGCTTTGCAAAGTCCAGTGATTTCACAGCAACTGAAGTTATCCACAATACTAAATGCAACTTGGATAAGAGTGCTCACAGTGGCTATAGAATATCTCCATGGACAAATGCAGCTGGAGAGCTAATTAATAATGGTAATACTCTTACCAGTTCTGCATATTAATGCTTTTCTTCTCAATGTAACATTTCTCTGCTACACCAATATATTTGTACTCAAATCCATCACACATGGGAAATGTGCACGTGGGTCTTCTCAGACCAGGCAGAATTAAGAAACTGTCAACTTTCCAGTCCATAATTTGGAAAAGTAAAATATCCTCCTTGTTAGAGCTAAGGAGCTTTTATCACTTTGATCCTATTAAAAAAAGCTAATGCACATTATGCTCTGTATTTTACTGCTAGTAATTCCTCTTCCAAATAACTTTTAGATTATTGTACATGTGATTTATAATCACCTCTCACTGATGACACAGGACTTAGGAAAAACTGTAGTAAAAGGTAAAGTGTACATGGAGGTAAAGAATTAGGTTGCCATGACACAAGAAGCACTAAGTATCATAAATGTGCTAACGACAAAATCCACATTCTGAAAGTAGTGTTTCCAGAGTGAAGAGGTAGTTGTATCACCCAAGGCAAGTTTTTCTCCTGTTCTGTCTCATTAGTTTCATATATGCATTTCTAAGTGGATTGATATGTATTGCTATACAAGCATTTCCTCTCATAAAAACTTCTATTGCAAGAGTCTCTGCACCTCAGATTTTTGAGTGATGCTGGTGCCCATGAATTTCTAGGCAATAAATTCACCAAATGAGCTGACTGAAAAATAAAACTAAATATGTATAACTGCATTTTTCACACACTCTAGGGTGACAGTCACTGTACAACAACAAAAATTATACAAAATTACTTTCTTCATACTGTATTATTACCTAGAAAAATAATTCATTAAATACGATTGAAGCCTACAAGAATGAGAATGGAGGGGAAAACTCCTAGAAAATCATTGTCATCTGATGTTATACTGTTACAATCCTCAAAAAGTGCCAGACTAAGGCAAAAAAGATGGGAAAAGGGAGGCAAGGTCTTCTGTAGGCATATGTGCTTGAGAACAGACAGCTTTTCCACACAGAGGGGTTTATTTAGTGTACAGTCCCAAAGCTCAAGTTTGTGTATAGCCTTCCAAAAATTGACTGGTGTAGTTGTGAATTAGCCTGAGATTCTTTACAATGTTCATTAATTGTTTTGGTGGCCAGGACTTCCCAACCAGTGACACTTTTTGAAGAGCCCTTTTAGTGACTCCCACACTTCCCACTGACTTAGTGGAATCCTCAGTTTCTGACAGCAAATTATTATTTCAGCCAATAGTCAATCTAACTTCCTCTAAATGAAGAATTGCCTACCTCTGGTTTAGATTACTTCAAAGTAAAGCTGTTGTATTTGTTTCAGACTTGAGAAAGTTCTAAGAACTGACCTGAATTTTGCAGGCTGACTTACGAAACAAAGCGTATGGCACATACAGTATCATTGAGCAATATTCACAATAAAAGGTGTCAGAATGCTACCTGTACCTCTGGGTGGAGTTAGTTCAATCATGTTAATTTCACAGAAACCAACAGGGAAAATAGAAGGGGAAGTGGCATGGTAACAAAACCAATCAGACCCATCTGCTGCTTCTGAGCCATCAATCCCAATCATAAGATAGCCATCTGCTAACACCTTGGTAAAGAGAAACAAAATACCACATTAAATACCTTCAGCTGGGTGAGAAAGAAAGCATGCCATGTTTCAAGAGTGAAAGCAGCTCAGTAATAACGGAAGCACACTTAGAAGGACATTCAATTATAACAAAACCCCTCCAAATCACACTTGTCTCCAGGACTATGAATACAACTGTTACGTGTACCTTTGATAATTGCAAAATTATGAGATCAACATTTCCTTTTTCTGATCTCTAGCTTATTTTTCTTGTGAACATCAGCCCTACTTCTAAAGCTTTATAACTCAGTCTATTCCTCACCTTGCAAGGATATTCAGTACACCATTACTCAAAATCATAACCATACTCCTCTCCTCACTGGATAGGTTAAACAATTCAGCTAAGCTGCTTTTTACATTTTCTCTTTTAAAGCAGATTTCACACTGATTGGCTCCCTTTCAATCAAGCTAAGAAAGAAGGACAGCCTTAAAATATCTTCATAGATTTCTACAAGCCAGCAAGATGAAGCTTGTTTTTGAACAGTTGCAAAACACTTGGTATAATTAGCAGAATATTTTCCTGCAAATTCATCTCACAAATACATTGTAATTAAAGGTAAGACTGAATTGCCAAAGATTAAAATCAAATTTACATGAGCATGTTTTCACAGCAGTTGTATATGAACAACTGACAGACATACCTCATTCACTGAGTGAATGAACTTCACTAATTTTGGTTTTAAGCTTTTTGTTTCAAGCTTGAATGAAGGATAGGGAAAAAGGATTCCTCTCTCTGCCTCTCCAAAATGCACATTTGCTTTCTTACCTTTCTAACAGTTGCCACACATATTGCTGAAAGGTTTAGGGGGTCTATAGCTTCCAATTTCATTCCTTCTTTAAACCACTCTCCAGCTGCATCGACTTCTTTTACCTAAAGAATCATGGAACAGCAGCAGAAACAAAGAACTTAATGAGCCTGAAACAAAACACTCCCACACTGCCAAAGCAACAGACTGAAATATCTGTTCTACCACATCTGCTTATATCAAGGAGGTCAGATTGGATAATAAAAGCAGAAACGCCTGTGCTGGGCCAGGATATAAATAGAGTTTCAGGTCTGGTTTACACACAACAAGAGCTAAAGGTCCTCAATCAACTCTGTAAAGAGTGCTCTAGCCACCAAACTCACCTTCATAAATAAGTGCGGGGGTGCATCAAAATGTCCATCCTGTTTCTTTGTAATATCTACAAGGAATAATAATAATACTGCTATAATATTGCTCAGAGGTTTTGTTCACAGAGCAAGCAATATGTTTTTCTGAATATGTTAACCAATACCACACAACCACTGGTGTGGGAGGTCCACAGTTTATATTAACTACCACAAAAATCAGGAGGATATAATCCATCCATTTTCCTTGCTGACTTCAACCTGAGCTGTATCTCTAACACAAACATAATTTATGGAAAAAATCCAATATCCAGTATTTACAAGAGCATTTCATTATGTCAGAAAATTGATGAAAGTATTACATAGAAGCAAAAAATTGGCAGGTAAACTACTTTGCACTATGCTATGACAGAAAATTACATTTTCATATATATTTTATATAATTACATATAATCACTTTAAATACATATGTATATATGTATCTGTATCTATCTGTTTATAAATTATTTCAGTGAAACTTGAAGCATTAGGAAAACTGAAGGCCCTTCCCTGAAAGGAAGCCTTGTGGAATGCTTTACAGAAATTCTGTCTCTGACAAGGGATACCATCTCAAAGGAAAAAGAGAAATAATAAAAAACCCAGACTTCTTTTTTTCGTTTAGAAGGCTTAACTATTTCAATTTACAATTGCTTTTGTATTTTAGGTAGCAAAGGCCTTAATTGTGTCCCTTCTATCAAACTGTCATTTCACTTTCCCAGCCCATCCCCTAATGCCCTCTAAATCACGTAAATACTGCAATATAAAATATTAGACAGTCTTTAAACTTCAAGTAGATAGAAATACTGTATCTATGAGGATACTTGTCCACATTGCATTGTACAAAAAAAATGAGTTAGATGTGAAGAAACTAGGAGTTTGTAGAGCAGAGCTGTAATTCCAGTTATCAGCATGAAAAGTGAAGTTTACCATGCTTGAATTGTGCAGTTAAAGGTTTTTCTGCCTACAGTTTTGTTGACCTCTGTTTCAAATTGAATCTCCTAAACACTAGAAATCAAGCTAAAGGTAATGGATTTTCCATTGCTGTATAATATGTTAATTATAATTTTAACTGAAAGTCCTGAGTGTAATAAAATTGGTAAAACCCCTGGGCCACATTATTATTATAATGTTTTTAAATACCATTATTCAGGTTAGTTTGATTCATTGTATACAGCAACAGAACTACTTAAGCCAACACTGCCCACAAAACACCTCTAACCCAAACCAAACTTACCAGATCTTTTGAACCTGTGTCCTATGCTTCGAGACCAGCCAATATGATGAATGAGTGGGCTGTACATATGGCACCAGAAGTCATCAGTTTTGTCCTCACTCTCTTCATACACCAACCTCAGGCGGCCCCCAATGACACTTTCTACCACCGCCACCCTTGTCCGGCAGAGGTGTGTCTTATCCACTACTTCTACCCTCATGGAAGTTTTGAATGGGTACTGCATACTCTCAGATACCTCAAAGCAACACAAAACACACATTCTGTAAGAATATCCTCTGGTTTTCCATTACCTGTCTATTAAAGCACAGTTATACATACTTGTCATTTAACTGAAGTACTTGTTAATCAACTTGGAGAAATTATACAAATTGTTTCTCTTCTATTTTGTTGTACCAAAATATTTCAGAAAACTAAGAATAGACCCTACAATGCTTTAATTGTTTCAAGGTCTTCCCTTAAGATAAGATACAATTCTCATGTAAATTAAAGGAATTTTCCATTGACAAAATGAAAGTTTGCTCAGTTGTTAACAATAGGTGAAGTTATCTTGAGAAAACTTTAACAAGAAAAACTTCAAGATTTTTTTGTTCTTGCTTTGTCATCTGTTCAAAATACAGCATTTTAAAAACAGGATTAAAATACTTCATTTTAAGGCATGGAAAACAAACCTTCAACATAACAAAAAGCTGGACATTTACAAAAATATTTCTTCAAAATACACAAAAGAAAGGAAACATGCTAACTTGTTTTGTAAAAATAGACTATTTAATAATCAGTATCTGTCACTTGCCGTTTTCACTACCAGTTTCCCAAAGGAGCATCTTGTCAATTTAATTTGTCTTCTAGTTGAGCCAACTTTAAAATAAAAATTAACAACTGCAGAAAGGCTTTTTGGTTGTTTTTTAAACACTACATGCAGTGTAAAACAACAATTTACGTAAGTCACATATTTTTACTAGGAACTATATGCACCATCATCTCACAATCTTGGTAAGTAAACTTACAGCACACTATAGAACAGCTGCCACAGCTGCAGACATGACTAAGCCAGAAAGAAACCTAGTCCAGAGCAGGAAAAAAATACTAAGATTTATAAGTACAATCATTATTCCTTCTACGCTCATGCTATATTAACATATTCTGTCCAGTTTGTTGAAATAATGCATGATAAAAATTATTCCTCAATTAGAAAAATCAGTTTTCATTTTTTTTTACATACCACAGTACAACTCAGGAGCACTTTGGGTTTTCTGTGGCTTTTAAAATTTATTTTAAAAATATTAAAATTGACTAACTAGTTTTTAAAGGAAAGCTATTCTTTCTAGAGCAAACAGTTTTCCAAATACATACTGACAAGTATGGACATAATTGGAGAATGGATTCCAAGGAAAACTGTATCTAAGGGAAGAAACTAGTGTATCTCCTTCATTGCAAGAGGAGCTAATGTGCCACAGTAAAATATCTCAGTTCTTCACACTGCTGCAGTTTTCTTTACAGAACATCGTTGATGCTGTATCTATCTTACCTTCTGAGAAAAGTCAGGAGGAAGTGTTTTGGCACCAGTAAGTCGTTTCACTAGAAAAGCTTTCCAGTTTGTGTATTTGTGTTGGATGGCTGTTGCAAATGAAGAGGAAAAAAGTAAGCAACTAATTTTTAATTGTGCCCGTTAGAGACAATATTAGAGTCTGGAATATGTAAAGAAGTCCCAGATGACTATTAAAAGGCCTAGATGACAATAATGACAACAAGCCTTTTTAGAGAATGAATGCTACCTATGATTAAGTTTATGGGCCAGGATAAAGAATTTAATAAGTGAACTTTCCCATCACTGATTAGCCAGTTGCTGCCACCCCAATGTTAAAAGCTTTGAGCTGCATCAGATGGGCTAACCCAAGAAACACTTTCAGCATCAGTCAAACTCTTATTTTCCCAAAAGTTAAAATTATTAATTCATCACTGTTGAAAGAGTTGTTATGGTAAAAGACTACTTTGATATCTGGACCACGAGCAAATTTAGTTTAATAAAGAGACTTTGAAATCAGTCAGTAAGGCTATTATATACATACTTCGAGGAGGAACTAAGGGCTTCCCACTGGTTGCACACCAACCAACTGGGTGGATGTCAGACTCACAAATGTTACACCAGAAATCAAGACTTGAATCATTTTCAAAGCCTTCATATCTCAGCAGAGCATTGTAGCCTGAAAGAAAGTATTTTGAAAAATACAAGAATGAAACAAGATTATAAAATATGTATGAATATTTCTTGACCATCATCATGTACATTACACTGGTTTTCTAAAGATAATTTTTAATAGCAAGGTTTTTTTAAGGCACATTTCTGGATGCTATTAATGCACAGAATTGATTACTTTGATAAATGTGCATGTAAGTCAATTTAAATTAGATTAGAATTCTCGAACTATAAGCTTTTAGAAGTTGTACATAACAGGACAAAAGTAATTACACACAGTATCCGCTTTTTCATATCTTAGATCTGTGACCTTGAATTTCTAACTCTTTACCAAGAGAAGTGATTCATATGAGGCTTCTTAACAGCTCTTATACAGTCTCCTATCTGCTCTGCACTGCTCTTACTGCACTGAGGCAGTATTAAAAAGAATAAACCAAGCACATTCTCAACCATGACAGCAGCCACTGTAGAACAGTGACAGCACTACAATGTGTAACCTACAGACACAGCTCTGCCAACCTGACCAGTGTCAGCATTACTCTCATCAGGTGATCACTGACTAAAGTATTTAATCCCTTCACACAGTTATTTTGATTATTTTAATTTCAACTAAAACACATTTACCTGCTAATTTTACAATTCCAGCTATCCAGAAGACTTTGGTAGGTAGGCTGCAGTCAGTGTTTGGAACCTCCACTCGCACTCCTTCTGCAATATCACCCCAGCAAGTCCCCATGGGTGCCTGTAAAGATTGGGGTTAAAGAGTCATCAGCTCACCATGTGAACATATTAATTTTTTGTTATCTCAGTGTTCTACAAGCAACTTAAAAAGACAAAACATTCAATATACATGTAACAAACATATGGTTAGAAACCACAGTTTCTATAAGAACATACTTTGGTTTTGATTTGATGACTATGTGTAGTACTGTAATTATATCCAATTATTCCTGTGTATTTACTGAAAAAAACTATAGCATTCCAAATTTAAATAGCAGTTAGGAAAAAGCACAAATTGTACATTCTCAAAGGTCAGCTTTATTCTATGAGATTTTAATTAGGAAGAAATTACTGATGTTAGTAGGAATGGCAGAAATTGCTATGCAATTCTACTTGCAAGAAAATCATGGTACCTGTAGCACAGACATCAAAACCTCTAAATTCTGCAAGTCAGGCATGCTGCTGGAAGAATGCCTAAAGATTATTTCTTTAATCTATTCTGATGATTTATTATGGTGGGGTTTATCATCTACTGGTTCACATCCTCTCAGAGGAACAGGCTTTCACATCACCTGCAAGTGATCACTCTACAGAGCAGGCAAAAAGAACAGAAGACTCTGAGTGGCACCTTTTTAATGAACACCCAGAAGGAAAAGCACAGCAAGATCCCTCACACTGTCCCATGTGAGGAATCTGTTAGGAACAAGAAGGAATATCCACCTGATGAACTCATAAGGGTTTGCAGAAGCTGGTGATAGAAATTACATTCAGTTTGCTATCTCCAGAAGAACCTTTTGTTGAACAGAGCATCGTGAAATGTCAAAGATGGCATTGTAGATACCGGAAACGCACAGTGCTGAAGAACCTAAATTCTTAACAGTAACTCAACTGAAGTTATACTGGTAATGAACTAGAAAATTTCTCAGTCTGCATTAAACTTGAGACTACACAGGAGAGACAGATTCCTATTTTGGGTGTTTTATAACACCAGTCACATCAAGTCTGAGAAAAATAAATTCTTATCAGTTCAAGGATTACCCAGCTCTCACTGGGACAACTGAGGGAGGGATCCTCTGCCCCTGCACTGCATCTCATTTACAAAGCTCTTTGCAAACCCAGAGAACTGAACCACTCAGTGGGAATAGCCTCCAACTGCACAGAATGTTCACTGAGTGCTGCAAGTGAAGAAATCTGGATTAATTCTGAATGACTGGAAATGACAATACTGGAATTTCACTGGCAATCAGCTATTGCCACTAGCAGCACTAGAAGCTGAATTTATCTTAAAAAAGGGAAACCCTTCACTAGCTGAAGTATTTGAGGTTATACAAAATTTAAAACTAGTTTTAACTCTTAAAGGAAATGTAAATATGCCAGTTTTTATTCTTGAAGCCTGGTCTCTTCATATTCTGCTATGTCCCATCTACACCAGTCTAAACAATGGAGCGCTCTTCTGCCAAGTGGCAGCCAGAGAAAAATGCAACTGAAAAGATGATGGCTTATTTTCATACACAAAATATGCAGATACAACTTAAATCCCATCCCATACTCACTATCCTCTCTAAATTGACATGTAAAGGCTTTTGAACTGAATTGAGGAAATAAACTTTTCAAACTGCGTATTTTAGCAAATCTTGTTGCCTGTATAGTGATGCAGATGAGGCCAAACAATCCAAAACAACAGTGCTGTATAATTTCATAATCCAGCCGCACTCATTTCAAGTATATTTTACTGCCTGCTCATCTATTCAGTTGATTCAGAGAGAAGAGTATATCGAAACACTTCTCCTGACATCAACCTACAATGGAAATTCCATCTCTAGAGCATGGATTGGTATAGACGGAAATAGCAGAAAGTTAAATTTGTCCTTGTCTGTGAAAACATTGGTTCTGCTAGTTCTCCTACACCAATCCATATGGCTCACCCTTTCAAGAAGGAAGCCATCCTGTGCAGCATCACTGCTGAAATATCAGACAATAGTACTGTCCTGAGGGATTGTTTACAGCACACCTGCTACACTGCACCATCTTAGTCTCCTTCACTCATTAGGGATATTCTTGAAGCAGGAAGACCTGGATAAACCAGGGCTGTGACAGTCATATTCCTTCATCTCTCCTCTGTCTCATCTGATTAATCAATCAGTGTTTGAAGAGTGTTTTTCAAAACTGAAAATGCACTAGAGTAGTGTTAAGTCTTACTTATCTGCTGGCTGGAAGGTGACTGCAGTCTGGATTGGCATAGTGTGAACTAGCAGAACCATCATTTACAGGTAAGAACAAATTTACCTTTCAAACTCATGACGAAGAGATCCACTTCACATCACTCCATTAAAAGGAAGAGCTGGTTCCTGGCTTCCTGCTCCGGGACATGATCTGGGAGGAGTCTATCTGTGAGCACCAAGGGGCTTCTCTGCAAGGTAAGGTGCAGTCAGGAAGGGCCTGTTTGACAGCAGCACCTAAAGGCCAAGTATTCCCACATACACACTTGAACAAAGAGCTCACATGGCTTAAATAAGTGGTTTCTAAAGGTTTTGGATGGCATCAACATTGCCATGATTCCAGACATTAAATTAAATCAGGATTTTAATGGTAAATCCTGATGGTGATGCTACCAATTCCTGAATTGTATGGAATGCTCAAACCTCGTGCGTGAGCAGTGCCCCAACAACAGTTGATGCCAAAGGAGAAAACATACAAAATGGTTTAAACAAAGATCTTCAAAGCAGAGCACTGCCACCCAGTGTAGTATCCTGGAAATGCTCCTTTAAATCACTGGATATCATTTAGAAACACAAGAAATGAAGTGAACGAAAATATTTGAGCTCAGAACAAAACTCAGCTGGAATAAAGAACTTCAGGAAATGTGCCTCTCATTAGCAACAGAGTGAAAATAAATAATTGCTCTTAATTGTGCATAAAATTGTCCAGTAAGTAGTATTGAAAAACAACTCAAACCACTGTAATTTGCTTTCAATGTTTTCAAAAGTTGTAGGAATAATTTGAAGTAATAAAAGTTACAGAAAAGAGTAAAAAGTGTTTATAGAAGAAAAAGTGGAATGCAGGTCAGTAATGAGCTCACTGCATGTGACTAAGCTATAACTCAATATTAAAAATATTAAATTGAGATTTTTTTCCTTCCAGCAGCTACTGCTGTGTGCCTAATTAATGCAATTTGGCAAAATATAAAAAGAGGCTGCAAGGTGCACAAATGGGAATTCTCACATTGTCATGGGCTTCCTGTAAGACATAAATCAAAGCAGTTCCCCACTTCAGTTTACTGAACACTGAAGTCATGGGCATGGTCTCTCTATTGCTACTGAATTTCATTAGTGTAACTCAACACTTAAGCCTGGAATACAGGTAACATGGAAGCACAAGAAAGACATCAAAAAACTTTGAAATTAATTCATATCATAAAGAGAAAGAGAGAGAACTTCCCAAGATTTAGATATTTTAATTCTAAAATGTGACTGTTTTAAATTGAAGGAGAAGTAACTTCCCAGGAGAAAAAAAACCAAAACAAAACAGAAAAACTGATGCATGAAATGTACATCAGATATGAGATATTGAAGTATACCAGGTTATTAGAAAAAGTAATTAAAAAGCCAAATCTCACGTCTCATAATTCTCAAGTTTTCTTTAATATTGATCCTAATGTTTCCTATCAAATATCCATATGGATATACCCAGTATAACCAATAAATTCAATATATGTTATTGGATAATGAATTTAAGGGCAGTTATATCATGATTTTACTGTCAATTCAAAACTTTGGTCTTGAACAGAATAAGTTTTACATATTCCATCAGACACATACAGGTGTATGCAATCCATAATATGGATGGTAAACAAACATCAACTAATACAAACTTTTACAAATCAAAGCAATACAGTACACAGAAAACAGCAATCTTTCCAGAAAGGCAAAAAGAATATTGTATAATTATCAATAGAGTGGGACAAAGAGAAGGATCTAACAAAAGAGCACTGATGTGTTTTTCAGATTCTGACTGGTTTAAATAATGTATTTTTCAAAGAAATAATTACAGTAAAGTTAAATGCAAGTCATACCTTTATAACACTAACTCATATCCACCAAAGAAGTAGACATCTCCAAAGAAAACTGTAGGATTTGCATTTACTTGCATGAAACAGGAAAATGAGGACAGAAAAGAAACAACTTTCAGTCTACTTGGTAGCACTGTTGCCATAGTCTTGTGACAATTTTTGAGGTACACCATGACCCTGAGTGTGGTCTTGGTTCACATTATTGGGGCAGCTGAATGAATGAAGCAGTGAGAAAGGATGATACAATTCCTTTTAAAAAAATGTAATGTTGGAGCACAATTTACAAGTGACCTGACAATTGTACCTGTCTCTAATAGAGGATGCCACCCATCCTGAGACATTTGTAGACACACAGCCCACGTTATCAAACTATACTTTTTATATGAACTTATGAAATCACTTATTACATGTACACAGCTGTGGCAGCAAAGTGCAAACATGCTGACTCGAGCATGCAGACCTTGATACAAATTCCCCAAGTTCTCCTAACACAAGGCTCTGTTCTGGGCAGTAGCTGTGGCCTGTGAGCATAAAGGATACTATTCACAAAGTGCCAACTGCCAGGAGCCCTCAACTCCCACTGAGAGGTTTATGAACTGAGAGGGCCCAGCAGGAATTCCTGAGCTGGAGAGAAAATATGTCTCTTCTGTCTCATGGACAACTCCCATGAAGCAAAATGTTTGTTTTGATTACAAGTTTCAGTACATAATTTCAATCAATACAAAAGTTCTGTAATACAGAACAATTCAACTCCTCAAATTAAAAAATATGCTGAGATAACACCTTCTGTCAAAGCTTTTACTTAAGAGACAGAAAGTACTGACAGTATTTTAATTGTCAGTCTAATGTCTAATTACTGGAATTTTAGAAATACATTAAAGACAGATGACGCTAAATATTTTCCCCAGCTCCTAATTTCTTCAGTCATTAAAGAATGTCTTTTCATCTGAAACTTTTTAAACTCTAAAACAAAGAAAACTTTTTGAATTTCAGATTTTGAAACAGCCTTCATTTTCCCCCATACTAGACTACCCGGCAGCATGACTGACAGGGAGAATCAGACTAGAAGTTAAGAAAGAAAACCCAAATCTAAACACGTAACAAAAAGATCAGTCAAACACAATGGAACAAGCCTGACTTAATCTAAAAAGTCTTTTGTAAACTGTTTTCAGTACAGCTTGACTTGGTTGGTTTGTTACTATGCAGTACATGGGACAATTTTGTGACTTGCACATAAGAAAAACAATTCTCAGGTATGTAAGAGCCTTCCTTTTTGTTTATGAGAGTGTATATATGATGAAAGCAACTGATGTTCTGAACTGGTGTTCAGAATAGTTTTAAAGGACAGATAAATGATCTAAAAAGTAATCATACTCAGTTATATTTCACAGATCATATAAAATATTTGTACATGAACGTTTCAGAAAAATTAATTCAAGAACTTCCACGGACTCACTCATACACACAGAGAGAAGGAAAGCACAAATTGAGAAATACTCACGTGTTTAAAGCAGGTAACAGGAGCTGCTGTAAAGCTATTACTATTGATGTAGTTACCCCAGCTGAAACCTTCCACAGGGACAGCTGCTAAGGGAAAGTTATTTTAGTTAGGAAGCTGCTAATGAGGCATAAATCTTTCAGTGTTTTTATCTCAGCTTCATTTATATGCTGTTACCTGCTTTTGTCTTTGCCTGGTTTTGTAAAGTTGCTTGGTACTGGGCATATGCTGCTAATTTAGCCACTAAGGGCTGTTTTTGTAGAACTTTAGACTTCTTTGTTGGAGGCTTACCCTAAGAAAAAAACAATCCAAGTAAATAACATCTTTCCAAACTCCCATCAGGAAATTTCCACAAGTCTGCAGCTATCTTTGGCAGATTTAAACTAAAATTAGAAGTATACAGAGACTAAGTATCACACACCTACATGTATTATAAAATAAATATAAAAACCAGTAGTAAGGAGTGTCCAAAAGATGACTTTTGTACTCCTATTCCAACTTGAACAGCATTATAGATTCACTGTTGTTTACCTGAAAAAAAGATATCTTTAAAAGCAGGTCAAAATGAAGAACTTTTAATCTAACTTATGGCAATGCAATTTCTTGGCACTTGTTGCAATGAATTTGAGACAGGGTATAATGATATATCTCTTGACATTTATCTTTTCTTGAATACTACAAACATGCCTGGATGATTATTTGATTAATATTTTAAGTGAACAGACATATACCTATTTTGCAACTCTATAAAGAAAACCCTCAAACCCAAGAAACTGATTTTACAACATGCAGCCATCTGTACGAATACCAAATTTCACCACCACAGATGACAGAAAGGATGTAAAGAAAATGGTGTCTGTACCGCTACCTGAAGCCTGGCCAGAATGCTGGCCTTCTTGGAGTTGGAGGAGTAGCTTCTGGAGCACGACACGCTGCAGAAGCGCTTGGTTTTAGAGTAAAAAGCGTCCCGGACACCAACCATCCCACACATCTCACATGTAGCTAATCAGAGGAGAGAAAAATAGTGCCAAAATGTTAAGAGTATAGTTAAAACTGCAGTAAAAATGCAGAACAAAGAGGACAGAATTAAGGCCCTGGAGATGGTACCATCAGTTTCCAAGGGTTTGACCCCAAAGAAAATTGCACAAGAAAAGAAATTTGAAAGATCACCCCTAATATCAGTGAAATTGTGAAATCACCAAGAACCTAAAGTTCACTTGTGAAACAACACATCTTTCTGCTCCCTATTAATTTCAGCCCCGGTGCAAATTAATGACCCAGCTAAATCAAACCAAGCTGATTTTTGGTTTTTCATTGATCTCAAGGAAGCATCTGCTTTGAATCTGGACCTGCCAATCTTGATTTCCTCTAAATATTGAATACTTCCAACCTGAAATAAAACCATATCTCTTGTTTGATTCATAAATTAGTATATCCCAAGTACCCTAGATCAATTTTTTTTCTGGCTAGAATCATGTTTCAGAGGTGGACAGCATCACCCACAATGTATTCCATGATAAGAAAGACTCAGATAAACTAATGCCAGTGAGACAATATCCAAATTCTGCCCAGAGAGGGCTCTACACTAATCACTTGGATTTCACATAAAATATTTTTCCCTGATAACCAATGAAATCTTTCCTTTTAAATTTACTTTCGTAGTATCCTCCAGCTCACAGGTAAGGAGGAGTGAACAGGTACACACCAACAGGTTTTATACAGTAATGAAGTTACCATAGTATGGGAAGAAATATATTTAAACATACTATATATATAACACAAAGGGCATAGAGAAGTTATGCCCTGGCATAGATAGAACACACTGACATTGTCCTCAAAGCTCCAAAAGTAAAACCAATGCACACGAGAACACGCATGTGCAAAGACAACACGTTTGACAGGAGGGCAGATGTTCCCATACTATTTCTTCCCTGTCAGCAGGATTCAAACCCTCTCTTATTTCAGTTTAGCAGAACCCAGACAATTCCCCCTAGCAAAACCAATCAACTCCAACACTTTATCTGCTTTGGTTCCTTTTCAGTTGGGATCAACATTTGGATGGGACCCTCACAATCCAGCATAGGTTAAAACCCATCAATATCCAACTCCTTGCACCCACACAGCACATACTTACCCATCCCAGATTTGCCATCTGGATAAGTATAAACCTGCCCATTGTTCTTGATAATTGGGAGACTGGATGGTAAAGGAGCAACCTCATCCTCACTTTCATCTGAGCTGGAGCTGCTGCTGGTGTCCTCACTACAACTATCATAGCCGTCAAACATCCCGAAAGAGTCTCGGCGTCTCCTTTCCACTCGGGAACTATGTTCTGTCTAAAAATTAAAAATAACCAAACCACAAAAAACCAAAGAATAGCAGAATGTTCTGAATGCAAAGATTTCAAAGTCAAGCTTAAAAAGTTTCACAGGTCAGTCTTTAAAAGCAGGTATTTTAAGGCACTGCTGTATCAGCACAGACATGAGCCATGTATTGTTAATTACATGAGCATTGGTATAATCAAAAGTGGCCAATTTTTGGTATTGTGATGCACAGGAAGAAAAAAAAAATCTATCTCATGATCCATTGAGAATACACAGGAGCCATCCATACTTTTAACTTCCTTGGTATCTTTAGAGTTCATTAAGCCTGACGTGCTGAACACTGACAGCCCACAGATCTTACATGCAAATGAGCACACTCCAGATGGCTGCAGCCAATTCCACTAAAATTCATTCATTTGAGAAAGCTGGGCAGAGAAAAGACAGTTCAATCAAGAGGGCACTTATACCACAGGAACAGGAATGAGAGGCTCTCTGCTCTCATTGGCTAGTGAGGTTATCCATAAATCACTCAGATCCCCTATGAGTCTGTGACTCTTGGGTGAAGCAGGAACACCTCTGCAGCTCACAGAGCTGTTCTGAGAATTAATACATTAACCATTATAACAGCTCAGTTACTATGGCAATAGGGTCTGTACAAATGTTGAAAGAGAGAAAAGTGACTAATTTGCCACCATCATATACAAAAAACTTGTTATATAATTGTTTTTCTATAATCAAAAAATCTGAAATAGGATAAAACCATGATTTTGAATAAGGCATGACAGTTAAGCAATTTTCAGCAGACATCAAAGAAGCAAGAGATTAACTGATACACTTTTTCTGAGGCACATCCACCACATGCATTTTGCTATAGTGACAATTTTCACTTATTAATAATCTTACACAGCTCTATTGAAACAAGGCTACTCCCATGTGAGCGGCCCTCATTAAGGAAAAAAAAATTATGTTTCATATTGTTTCCATAATCTTAAACAGTATCTACCAAGTTTGAGAGGAAATAACAAATAAAGAGAAAACTAAGAATTTCTACAATAAAAACACAAGTTAGGGGAATGAAGTACAGACAAGGAAACAGAAGAAAAATTAAGAAAACCTTTGGCTCAACTTCCTTATCCAAGAGCTAAATTTTATTTAAAAGTCAGTGTAGATAAAAAAGCAATGTGATTGGGCTTTTCCTTCTTAAATTGCATTTGGATTTATAGCTCCAAGATTTTGTCACAATTGCCCAAATCCCTTTCCTAGAGCATATGCCTGAACATGTTAATCATTAGATCTCATCCAAGCCTTTTTCTGCCATGCTATCCCTTTATTATATTATATTCTCCTTTGCAATCTAAATAAATCCTAGTAGATACAAAGGAAAACTGATTTCCGCACTGACCCCATCCTAGCATGCAATTATTAAAAAAAATATTCCCCAAAACCCCAGTAAGCACAAAAGGTTATGCAATAAGGCAAACACTTTTAACACACTTACAGTAGTTCTGAAACAAAACAACAAAATAAGTCAGTTTAATGTTAATTATGAATATACTCCTCAGCCAAAAAGAAATTAAAATTGTATCAAATCAATTTTAGGGTAGGGCACAACCTGACAACTTTCTCAAGGCACTGAAACCAGCAATCAGGGTGCCCATGGGATTGTTAGAGGAAACACTGAGCCATGGCAGACACAGCCCAGCCCTGACCCATGATGGCAGCAGCATCATCTATCCTGTGTCACCTGTCCCATCTGCCACCAACATGCATGACCAGTGAATTGTTGGTGTGCACATGTGTGCAGCTTAAGGCAGAAGCTGAGCACAATGTTGCCATGGATACAGTGTCCTGCCAACACTGCCAGGAATTTTCAGAGCAGAAGATGAAAACTAGTCATCTTCCTCAAGATTTCAGGAGCTCCTTAATTTGTCACAGTATTTAAGTTCTCTTGACCACAGTCTCTGCTAAGATATAAAGTGCGATTCCATATGAACCATTCCCACCAGTACTACCAAGAGCACTATAATGCTTAGAGGGACAGATACTTGTGGTGTTTCAGAGCTCAGGGAAGGGTCTCCCTCTTCATGCCCTCATCCTCTTTAAGTTAGCTGGTCTGATTTCACTAAGAGATTAGGGTCTCATCCCATACCAAGGTGTGATTCTACATCTTCAGCTGTCTTATGGTGGCTGCAGTACAAGCCAGTCTCAGGCTATCTCCTTCCCACTCCAGACTTGAGAACCTGGACCTATAGGGTGGTAAGTTTGCTCAATGGTCTGCTGGGAGAGGTCTGAAATGCTGTTGCAACTCAGAAGGAATTGAAGCGGAACCCACTCCCAGTTTCTCCAACTCCCCATGCCAGCTCTGTTTCCACTGCTAGGGAAGGTGGAAGAACAACCGTGAAGCTGGGGGCAAGGTGAAGAAACAGAAGCTGAAGTATGGGGCAAGGTGACCACCACAACAGTGCACCTGGCTCTTTCTGTTGTTCTTTTGCATCACTTCCATTTAGAACCTCAATATTACTGCTAAGCTCTCTTTGCCAAAATATCCATAGATGGGAATGAAAACAGTTTCTCTTTGTAAATGTAAAGTTGAGCATTCAATTACAAAAAATCATTCTTCAGCATTATACCATTTCAAAAGTAGCAATCAAATTTTAGAGTTTAACTACACTGTCAAAACAAATCTCATGTATCACTCTTCCATTTACTTAATATTCAGCCAAATTGTTCCAATTCAAAATTAGTGTGCATCAAATCTGCAATTCAAATCAGCAGCTTTGCTTACAATTTTAAAATAATACTGCAGTTTTTATAAAATATTTATATCCCAGCTTTTGCCAGAAGATGACCACATTTGCCAGACAATCTATGCAAGACATTCTTAATGTTAACTTGTAGTTATTACCTGGATTGCAATTGGGGAAACTACTCAAAATGTTCTCAAATGTACTAAAAAGCACTTCTATTTTGATAATAAACACCACAGAGGTTCTTTTTAACCCATGTTGAAAGAGCATTTGTAGAAATAAGTGATCATGAGGAAGCTTCGACAACCCTTCCTGCAGAATTCAGAAGAACAATAGAAAAGAAGCTCTAACATTTGAAAGTGAAAAAAGTTGGAGCATTGCTCTGAATTCAAAGGTCAAAGCCAAATCCTGACAAAAAGGACAATATATACCTCAGAAAGAATTATAAACAAGATAAAGCAGCCTGCAATTCCTGCTGAGTTCTTGCTAACTGGTTACACCTTTTTCTTTTGAAAATTAAGTACAAAATTTCCCCCTTTCTGATTTTCTAGGGCCTCAGTCTTTTTCCAGAAGCTCTCAACCATCAACAGTTCCTGAAGTGCTGGTGACCTAATACATTATGGTGAGCTTCATATGAGATACCAGGAAACTGGAACCATCTACCTCATGCACACATTCTCTGTCCCTTTGTTATCCCTCCTATCTTTGGAAAAGGCAAAAGGAGAACACAGGAAATGAAAGGTCAAAGAGCCTCATCTCATCCCTGGTGAGGTGATGGAACCGGCAATATTGGAAGTCATTTCTAGGCATGTGAAGGACAAGCAATTCTTAATGAGTCTTTTTAGGCTCCACAGATGACAGTAACACCTTGTCTGTCCAAACCAGCATCTCCCCGCAGCAGCTGCAGGGCCTTGGATTCAAAAACAAGTGTGCAATAAAAACCCAAAAAACACAACCAAACCCCAAACCCTCAAATCAATATCAAACCAGTTTCCTACTCTTCAAAGCTGGACTTAGCACCAAAATTCATGCTGAGGAGATTGTCTTTTCCTCAAAACACGACCAAATTAAACAACAAAACAAAACAAATTGAACAGCCTCCTGTCTATCCACAGAAACTGCTTGGAGCAGGAGCCTGGCTTACTATAAAACAGAACCTTGCAGCTGGTTAATGGCAAAAGAGCAGCAGCTTAAGTAACTACTCCACTAACAGAGTCTCTCACTACATTAGGCAGAAGTAATACACAAACAAAAGAATAAGACAAACTTTCAGGCATTCTGGCTAAGGCTTATTTTCCTAATAAGATTACTGATTCCTCATCAGAGGTTTTCAGTCAGAGCACTGTGAAATGCAGCTCTGACAAATTACCCCGTACTATTTGCTCGGGGGAGAGTGGGGGGGGCACGGTTCTTGCATACTTTTCTTCTTTTCTTTAATGAAGGGAATGGGCAGAGAAAGGAACTCTTAAGAACTGCTTTCTTACTCTGCCCAACTTCCCATTTTCCTGTTCTTCCCCTCCTCCCTGCGAATACTTGAAAACAAAGTATTTTTAAGAAATACTCTTAATTAAGCATTACATAAGACAAATGGTATGAAAAATAATATAGTTAAGGGAACTGATTTCCCTGAGAGCAGGAAGGCAACTCTAAACAAATAAGAAAATAACTAGTTTCTCACTCAACATACATTTATATATATATACACACATATATACATACATTGAATTGGATCAACACATTATAGCATACATTCTTTAAGTGTAGCCTCTACTCTTACAACACAAAAACATGGGCACTAAGGGTGAGCAATCCATGGCAAAACCAAAAACCATTTCATGTTATTTAGACATCAAACATTTACTCACGAAATGGCTTTAGTGTCTTGATGAAGACTACTCAAGCATTGGCAAAATTTATGCAAAAGAATTTTGAAGGTAAAAACTTGCAAGAAAAACACTGCATTATTATATGTAACCAAACCTCTTGCGTCCAGGTAAGTGCAGCTGGCCACAGTAGGATGATCCAAAACAGCCACAGAAAGGTTTCAAACCACTCCAAATGGTTGTTGTTACTTCTGAATTCAATCTGGTGCTTTAATTCAGAATGGGAGCAATTTGGAGCTTGGAGTACAAGAGCTGTAGCTCAGCAAAGGTACACCAGCACTTGGACAGAGGCTTCACTTCCTACACTCAGCTCCAACCCCCCCAAATGGGACACAACTATGGACAGATGGGATCTGAGGCCAAGGTCAACAATGAGGTCACCACAACCTTCATGCCAAGGGTTTGTCGTAAGACAGATTTACTTTAATCACATACCCTTAAGGGATTCCAAAGGTATTTCCAAGTTAGACTTAAATTTGATGCACAGGTTTTGTTTTTAAAAGTTCATTGGCATTTTATGCTACAAACTTAGTTTCAGCTCTGGATGTTAAGGAAACACTACAACAGAACTAATTTATTACAACTCTTCTGAATGCAAGTTGGCTAAAATAATTTACAGTAGAAAAGTAGCTTGTCCCTGTGGAACTGCAGCCTAATTGTGCCTCAGAACATGACCAAAAAAGAAAATTCAAACATGGTACCAATTAAAGAAAACACATTTTCAGTTTTCATTAAAAACAAACAAAAAACCCCAAAGCTAAACATCTTGGGATTCTTGGAAATCAGAACCAACCAAACTTACTTTAATTATATAAGCAACTCACCTCTATCTGGAAATGTGCCTTCCACTCTTATTATAAGTAAAATCTCTGCTGGAAAATTATAGAAATGTTTTTTCCTGTCTCTTCATTTGCTATGTATGACAGCATTTTGTCTGAAGCCAGTTTCTGCTGTTTGCCAATGGTTTTGTCCATAGCCTCTTCCCCAGGGGGTTTCACACAAGAGGGGAGACTCTTTCATAAAAAAATATATCACATTAGCAGGAAATTTTGGAGGGGGGGTGTGATGATTAATATGTGAAATATCTGAGTTTTGATAAAACTAAAAATCTGTTACAAACTCCATTACGTTTCCACAAAGCCCTCACAGGAGTATCTGGAAGAGGCAAATATATTTCACTTTAAACACTGTGTTACCACTAAAACAAACAAACCAACCAAAAACCCAAATAAAATAACAAATTTAAATGTAAAGAACCTCCAAACCACCACCAACCCAAACCCCAAGTCTTCAAAACCTGAATTCATTCCACGTGCTCAGAGCCAGGTTCAACAAATGATCCCACATGCCCAGAGTGTACCAACTTACCTGAGAAATTAAGAAATGTAGTGGCAGTTTGCAGAAGATATGAAAAGCCTTGCAAAATTAAATCAAATTTTGGAAGGTAAGAGAAACGAAACCCAATGAGAGGCAACTTTTGTGCATGTTACCATTGCTGCCAGAGGCACCTCACTCTTTTTAAGGAATAACAAAAAGAATTCTTACTTCCACTTTGTGATCCTTCTGCATGTGCACAAGCCCACATGTTCTCAAGAACACCACCTAAACTATTCCTGGGAAACTAGTTCCCTCTGCATAGCTTCCTACAGCCTACATTACACATTTCCTTAAAACGATGCTAGGCTGAAGGAATGAGTAAAGACAATTGACCTGACAAATTCTATTGCCTTCCTAAGGGAGTATATTGTTTTAATTCTCATTAAAGGCTCCAGATTAGACTCTCATAGCCTTATTCCATTCCTTTTAAGTCAAAATCAAACTGTTGAATACAATAAATAAGTAAATGCAAGTCCTCAAACCTGCAAAATAATTTTAATTCGAAATAAAAGAGTTTAGATTTGAAAAATTGCAACTATTGTCAGCCACATTTTAAAATAAATTGTCTTTTCGCACATAGAATTTTTACCATATTCAACATATGCTTTGTAGTAGGACTTCTAATTTTCAAAGCCACGCCGGGCAGAAATTGCTACACTTTCAAACATTTCCAGCAACAATCTGAAAATGAAACTCGTTTCACGAGTTTATTACTCCTTACAAAGAGAACAAAGTCACAATAACAGAAGTCATAAAAACTGCACGGGATGGAGGAAGTGCCCACAAAGAATCCAAAACTTTCGAAGCGCTGATATTAAAGAAAACACTCCAGCACTTAACATGAACACGCTGGAAAACTGAACTTTAAAGGCTAGAACTACAGGAGGAAGTTGCTGAAATCCGGCACTACAGTGGAGCAGACGGAGAAGCGGATCCGAGCGCGGCCGCGAGTAGCTGAAACTTTTCTCCGAGGCAGGGGGAAAGACAAAACCCGACCTCACACAGCCAGGCCGCAACAAAGGGGTCCAGGCGTGCCACCCCCACGTGCCCCGGCCAGACCCCCCCTGCGGCTCCCCAGGACCCTCCGCGAGCAGCAGCGCCGTCCCTGCCTCTGGAGCCCTCGCCCAGGGCGGGAACAATCCCCCGCACCCCGCGGGGCCGCCCCCCGCAACACCCGGGGGTGTCTCTGGCTCCCTCCCACACACTGCGGAGCCGCCTTCCCCCGCATGGGCACTGGGGGTCGCTCAGTTCCCGCCCACGGCTCAGCCCACGCCGCTCCCCCCCTCAGGCGCTGGAGCTTCCGCGGGGCCGCCGCGACCGCGCCTCCCGCGGGCCCCGGTACTCACCAGCTCCTTTGTGTTTTCCATCAGGCCCTCATGGGCAGGAACCGCCTGCTGCCTCTGCGCGCTCGCCCCAGGGGCTTGGGCGCTCCTAGTGCCCGCGGCTGGGGTTGGGGCCGGGGTCGGCAGTGTAGGGACAGCTCAGGCAATTCAGCCGCTCCGAGCACCAAGGACCGACTGCGACCGCCGGGACATCAACAACGCGACGGACAGGTGCGCAGGCGCGGACACGCCCCCGCCAGGATCGGGCTGCGCGGGGCGGCCCCACTGCCATATCCTCCCCACCCTGGGCGAAATCATTCGTTACCGGGGGTGAGCGCTCCGCACCAAAGCGGGCACCGCGGAGGGTAAGAGCAGCCGTGTCCGCCAGAGAGTGGCGGTGCGCATGGGATGTCCCGGTGAGGGGCCGATGCCGGTGAGGCACGCGTGTTGCTTCACGGGTCGGGGGATTCTCCCCCCGTGGGGTCGCAATGGAGTGGCTAAGCCGTGCCCGCGTCACGTGGAACTTGGGATGGGCGGGGGCATGAGGGCAAAGGGAGGTGAAGAAAGGAGTCACGTGATCACGACTCGCCGCTGGGGGTGGGGGCATTGTCACTTAGGGAGGGGGCGGGTCGGCAGCATGAACCTATCGCGGTATGTCTGGTGGGGGTCACGTGACTGCGTGCACGTGTTCCGGTTCCGGGTCTGGTGCGCGATGAGGAGTTCGGCGGTGGCGGCCGCGGGGCGGAAGGGGGGAGTGGTAAAAGCAGGGAAAGCACCCAGAATGAAGGCAGCGAAGAAAGTGTCTAAAGAGACCAAAGCAGCTAAAATGACGAAACCCAAGCGAGCGGCGAAGCGGCTCCTGGCCATGGCGAATCAGGCGGTGGTCGCCGAGACGGCGCGACGCACCCGCCACCTGAAGGCGCTGAGCTACGCGGCGGGCGGCGAGCGAGAGCTGGAGGATCTGATTTTCGGTGACAGCCTCAACATGGAGGAGGACGAGCTCCTGCGGCGCCTGGCTGGGCCCCGGCGGGTATGGCACATCCAGGCCCAGGCCCTGCCCGATCCGACAGTGGCGACCCCGGCAGGGATTCGATGCTCGCTGCGGCCCCGGCGGCTCGCTCCCTGGGGTCCGAGCCGTGTTCCCGGTCACACGGCCCGTTCGGTTGTTTTCAGGTTACTGCTGCAGAGGGGAAAGGCCTCCAGGAAGAGTCCAGCAATTCGGGGGTGGAAAATGAAGTGAAAGGAGACCTATTGCCTAAAAAGCCGGCGTGGGTGGATGAGGATGATGAAGCCGAGGAAAAGTAAGCTTAGGTTGATCTTCACCCCTCAGGGTGATGGGGATTACGTATCACACTTAGGAGTGAATGTAAGTGGCCTTGGTTTGAACGATCTTTGTGTTCTGTGTGTTTTTCCCCTCTAGTGTTGATATGATCCATAAGTACAGGAAAAAATTCATGAAAAGTGATGCCGAGACAACACTTACTAAGAAAAAACTAAAGAAAAGACTCGAGGAACAGTGAGTTTCACTAATGTTCTTGTGGATAACTAAATTGAGATTCGATCATTCATCTCTAAGGCGGGTGCCAGACCCTTTTCCGTGGTGCCCACAACAGGACGAGGGGCAGTGACCATAAGCTAAAACACAAAAAATTCCATCTCAACATGAGAAAGAATTTATTTTCCTGGAGGGTGACAGAGCACTGGAACAGCTGCCCAGGGAGGTTGTGGAGTCTCCCTCTAGAGACATTCCAAACACACCTGGACATGTTCCTGTGTCACCTGCTCCAGGTGACCCTGCCTTGGTGGGGGGGTTGGACTGGATGATCTCCAGAGGGTTCTAAGCCAACAATTTTGTGAGCTAAAATACATTTATGTGACATTCAGAGTCAATTTCTTCTTTATCCACTGTGCTTATGTGTCCTGTTTAAAGCCAGTGCTTCCTGCAGTATTTGCAGTGTTTTTAAATCACAAATAATACTAAGAATAGTAAATAAAATGTGCATTAGCATCTAGACTAACTTCTTTAATACTTGTATGAAAGTGCCCAAACTAATTTGTCTTCTAAGGAGTTATGCAACAAACAGTGAAATCTTAAATTTTTTTTTTAATTAAAAACTTGAATTGTGTTCTAAGTGCAAGTAATCCTGCAAAATTCTGACTGTGCTTCTTCTAAGTACTTAACGCATAGAAGGAAATTACTGTCTCACAAAAGTTACAGTTTTTTTCTCTTCTTCTTTTCTCATAAGGTTTCAGCAAGCCGTGGGAGGAGTTCCTGCCTGGGCTGAACTGGAAAACAGGAAGAAATCCAAAAGGACTTTGAGTGATAGTAAATATGTCCAATACTATTCTGATAAGGTTTTTTGTGATTCCTTGTTCAGCTTGCTAGAAGATAATTACTTTTGGTGTCTTCTCACTTTCATTAGTGTGATAATATGCTGGATATGTCAGCTTTGTTCTTTCAGTGTGCTTTAATTGAATTAATTTCAGTGAAGAATGTGTTGGTTTTGCTGTGGGTGTTTGTGTAATTAGCTATTTCCATGTGCTTTGGTTTAATGAGGTGACAGTGATGAAGACGACAATCTGCTATGCAGGACTGGCAATTTCATAACGAGCTCAGAGTCTCTGCCAAGAGGGATTTTAAAGGTAAAGACAAACTTATCTTTCCACTTCCATTGGACTTGAGTGCACACTTTGATTCTTGTTGTGTATAAAATTAGTGATTCTGTGAATTTGTTTCCCTGACTCGAAGCTCTAGAGGATAAGCAAATTGAACAGTTCATGTGAAATCACGAAGCAATAAACTAAGGTGGATTTTTTGACATAAGAATTTTCTGCACTCTAAATAGCATCTTGTAGTAGGATTTTAATTTCTTCAGAGGAAGGATGGAATTCTTCCACAACTTTGAAGCTACTGAAATGATCTTTAGGAAGACAGCCTTAAATGAGTATTTCTCACACTGCCTCCTACAGCTGAGTCAGAATGCAGCTGGTTTTACACTCATTTTAGAAGCAAGTAGAAAGGCTGGTGAGTTCAGCCTGTGTATGGATTGGAGAAGCTCCCTGAACGGCTGTGTGTGCTCTGCTCACCTCACGGTGCCCAAAACTTCATCACAGGGCTTGAGGTCTTGTAGTATAAAGAGTAATTGGCTTGCTTTTTAATCAGCATAAGTGATTGTTGGGGTTCTTTTAACTGTCTGATCTGTGTTGTAGATGAGCACCTGTCTTCCTGCAAACCAGGAACGTTTTGCCAATGGAAAACTGGTGACAGTGCAGTTTCATCCTTCAGCTCAAGTGGTGATGACAGCTGGGCATGATCGCTCTGTGTCTCTCTTCCAGGTGAAAAACTTCAGTTTGTACTCTGCTAATGATCACTGATATAGAAGGGTTTGGTTTTTTTTTTTTGAGTGTACATGAAATAGCCTGGAGTGGTAGACTTTGTTTTCTCTCTTTCTCTGCACACTGGATGTAATGTCTGTGGTTACAATGGAAATTCTTTGGTTAAAGGCACCTTGGAAGGAATTTCCACCTGTGACTTCACATCAATCACATGCAGAGTACTAGCAAACTTTGTCTAGAGTTTTTAGCTGAAAATTTGTGTTTAAAAATGTTTGGTTTGAAGGTTTGCAGTGTTCCTACATTGTTTGGAGAGCCTGTAGTTGGAGGAGCTTTGAGACTGTAAAATCATGTTAGGGGTGGAGAGGCTGTGGTGCAGGAAGAAGGTGTTCATCCTGAGACACTGCCCTGCTCATCTGAAAACCAAAGATCCTAATTATCTTTAGTAACTTTTAGCATGACCCAGTGTCACTGAAATAGTCAGACCCAAGTGGAATGTGATATCCCCACAGAGCTGCAAGAAAACCCAAATCAAAGTAGATGTTTCCATTTAGAAAAAGCACAATAGAAGTGATTATTTGAACAAAGCATGGGCAAGATAAGGAAGGACAGGAGGTGTGAGATCTATCAGAAAGGCAGGTAGTGTCTGTTACATGAGGTGAGGAGCTAAGAAGCAGATCATTTGTAGGAGAGAGGAAGAGTTTAAGGCTTCACTGTGATGTACCTCTTACTACATAAGTCTCAGCTGAGAAGCTGATATGGTTTTTCTCTGTAAAAGTATTTGATATATTCCTCAATATGACAATCTGGTTTGTTACTTTCTTTTTTGAAGGTGGACGGTATAAGGAACCCAAAAATACAGAGCATCTATTTAGAGAGTTTTCCAATTTATAAGGCTCATTTCAGTGTCGATGGAGAACAAGTTATAGCCACTGGTACTCATCACAGCATGTTCTTTGTGTATGACATGATAGCTGGGAGTATCATCCCTATCCCAAAAGTACGAGGTATGTTTTGCAGCTCTGAGTGTCTGGGCACAGTTGAAGCTGTGAGATGGCACTTGAATGTGCTTTAAGAGGAAGTGCATTGGGTTGTTGGGGGTTGTATTTTTAACTTGTCTTCAAGGAAATAATTTGTCTGGGATATTAATTATCACGCATGAGCAAGGTTGAGTTCATCTTCTCTGTGACAGCATATTGCAGAAATGAAAAGCTGAAGTGGAGTCAGGTCTTAGTCATATTCATCCTGCCTCTAAATGTTGAGGCCAAAGAATCAATTACACCAATTTCAAGTTTCAAATCTCTTTTTAAAGGTGTGGATGAAAAATTTCTCAGAAACTTTGAACTCTCTCCAGATGGATCATTTATGCTGCTAATTGGAACTTCAGGTTACCTTCATTTGCTGTCCATGAAGGTACTTTCTCTGCATGGTTCATGTAGTTTCACTTCCTTGGTGCCTCTTCCCTTTTGAACCTGCTTTTATCTCACCTGCTAGGCAATCTAACTTTCAGCTGAAGCCAAGGTATGACATGTACTGTGATAGCCGTCAAAAATGCGCTGCTGAATCAACTCACTGCTGCTTTAGGGAATTATTTTGGACTCTCTGAGACTTTGTTCCGCAGCTCCATGGGGCTGGTGAAGCTCAGGGCAGTTCCATTGGGTTTTCAGCTGGAAGAAGTCGTGTGTCAGTGCTGTATTTCAGCTGCTTGCACAAGCACTGTGCTGGCAAAAGGAATGAAACAGCATGGGAGCAGGCATCTGGGGATGGAAGAAATATAGGACTGCATTTCTGGGAGTCACGCTTGTGCATGCTGCTGTACCTTGTTCATGAATCATGCCAAACACTGATTCATAATGCATAGAGCAATCTTTCAGCTGAATTTTAAAATGCCTTATGATGGCAGGTGGATGTGTTTTAAACTTTCACAGAGCAAAATGCTTTTAAAGGAGAAAGTTCAGTTTCGTATAACTCTGGGCATTCAGTGAGAGAGCAGACAAGTGTTTGTTGATCCAGCTGCAGTTGGACTCAGGAGCTTGTGTTCTGCTCTGCAGGCACTGAAAATGTTGGTGCTGTTCTCTGAATGTCAGGGTTGCTAATGTGGGACAGGAAACAAGTTTTCTGTAGATTTTTGGTAGAATCTCTGTCAGAGTTGTTCTTCATCCTACAGACAAAAGAACTGATCAGCTCTATGAAGGTGAATGGAAGGTGCACTGCCTCTGCTTTCACACCAGACAGCAGTAAAATATACAGCTATTCAAGTGAGTATTCCAGCAGCTCTAATCATAAATCCATTAAAATTGGATGAGTTCTTAGAAGTCAATTATTGTTTTAGAAAAATAATTTTAAAAAATTAGGCTAGTATCTCTCCTAAAAATACATCCAAGTGATCAGTCATTAAAGAATGGAATTAACTATTTTAGTATGCCTTTAATCGTTGGGGGTTTTTAATACCCCATATTTGATAGTTGTAAATGAGCTTCTAGTTGTCATCTAATTATATTTATTTTAACAAAATGGACCAACAAAGTGATGTGTATGTGTGTTTTCTCTAATATCCTTCATTTTGCAACCAGAGGAAGGCAAAGTTTTCATTTGGGATGTGAGAAGTAGAAAGTGTCTACACAAATTTGAAGATGAAGGTTCTTTGGAAGGAAAGTGCATTGCTGTTTCAAAAAATAACCAGTATGTGGCATGTGGGTAAGTGACTGAACTTTGCCACCTTCTTCTGCTCTCATTTTGAAACTCTTCAGTGAACTTATGGGTGGTTGGTGAGAATGTAGGAATATGATTTGGTTCTAATAAGCTTGGAGTAGACATGAGTAGATGAATATTACCTGTTTTATGATAATAATTTACTTTTTTCTCTGTAAATATAAAATACCATAGTACACCTAAAACAACAGGAGTGATACTGGTATTACTGTTGCCTTGTATGGGTTCAGCAGTTAATTTTGAAATCACACTGGCTAAAATCACAAAATCTGTAACAGGAGTGTTGATTAAGAGTCTTCTCCCTTTTCTTCTCCCTTCCCTGTACTCTGAATTTGTCTCTTGCAAGGCAGTATGTTAGGCTTTCAAAAGGGGCCTCAACTCAAAGCCACAAGCTGAAACTCTTTCTCCAAATTTACTGAGATGCAGTTTCAGCCAGTGTCTGGATTCTTTTAAATGAGAATAGCAAATAAATACAGGAGTACAATATATATTTTCCTAGTTCATTTTAGAATAGGATTTTAAAGTGAGCTTATGCTACAGTTATAAAAAAACGACAATAAAATACTTGAATTATTTCAGAATGTTTTGATACCTCGCTCTCCTTGCTTTGAATTCATCCTGGTAAGAGATGGGCTCATCAAGGTTGTCCACAGCTGAGTCGCTTATTATACAAGTAAAAAGAAAATCCAAACCAGCAAAAACCTAAACCCCTCCACTAAATATTGTTATAAACTCCAAAGGAAAATCAAGCTCCAAACAAAATATTATTACAAACTTCAGAAAATAATTGGAAATTACATTTTCAGATGAGTAGTGACAATAGATAACAAGAGAATATGTACTGAAATGTAACTTTTTGGTATACTCTTTGTTCATTTTGTTCTTTAGTTCATCTTCTGGAGTTGTAAATTTATACACTACTGATGCCTGCCTCAAAGAAAACCATCCTAAACCAGTTAAAGCCATAATGAACCTTGTTACTTCTGCCACCTGTATGACCTTTAATCCCACCACAGAGATTTTGGCAGTGGCTTCCCGTGACACTGATGAGGCTGTCAAATTGGTATGTTCAGCTTCTTCATTGCAATATTTCTTTTATATCTTGCTAAAAATACTGCTGGTGACATAATAAAACTAATACGAAGCATATACAGATACTCAAAAGGTGCTGGACCAACCAGATCAGGACATGGCCAAGACAAAGAATATAATTTTATTTTCTTTAGTAAAGTTGCTCTGAAAATAACATTTTGTAGTTTTTTACCTTTTTAAAATGCCTTCTAAAATGTCTGGAAGTGTTTGAGGCCAAGTCGGATAGGGCTTGGAGCAACCTGGTCTAGTGGAAGGTGTCCCAGCCCATAGGAGGGGGCTGGAACTGGATGATAACTTTAAAGTCCCTTCCAACCGAAACAGGCTGTGATTCTATTTCAGTGCTGTAAATACTCAGCAGCAAATGTGAGTTTTCAGCAGCTGGTAACTGTAACCTTCTTACAATGGGCGCGGGGGTTAGGGTTAGGGTTGCGGGGGGTTGCCAGCCTTATCATAATTTTGGCCAACAGTGGAACTGTTGAATTAATCTGAGGATTTGCAGGCCTGAGAATTGCAATAATTGGTTCCCTCCTTTTCTCCAGCAGAATTCTATATATAGAGTCATGGAGGGTAGAAGTATAACTGAACATTTGAACTTAATATTGAGCTTCAATTATAGATTTGTACTTTAATTTTATTTTAGTGGTTTTTCCCTAACTTTAAATTCTGACTTACTTCTCCATAGGTGCACCTTCCTTCATATACTGTATTCTCAAACTTCCCAGTGTTCAGAAGAAAACAGATTTATCTTACTCAATCTATGGACTTCTCTCCCAAAAGTGGATATTTTTCTGTAGCAAATAACAAAGGCAAAGCTTTGTTATTTAGGTAGGTGCTAAGTTAGGTTCATTAATCCCAGGTAACATGTTTGTTTTCTGTAAGATGAGGCAGATGACTGTAAATGATAAAGTGATTCCTGATCAGAATTTCACCTGATGAGTTACTAGAGTGTGGAGTTGGCTTTCCCTGCTGGAGAATAACCCTTGTTATTTGTCTGATTATGCAGTACACCATTTCCATACTTCTTTATTTTTCTCTCCTGCTGGTGTGGTTAGGGGTGAGAAGCAGTGCTAACTCAAAGAAGGAATATTTAATTTTTTTCAACTCACAATTTCATGGTGCTTGAAAAACTGCTTAATTTTAAGATGAGATTTTAGTGATTTACCAAGATGAATGGGGAGAATTTATAGAAATATTCCTAAATGTGACAAAATCTTGTGATTTGTTCTTTATTTTAACTTGAACTGCATATTATAGTGGCACTTCAGTAATTCTAGCAGGTGAATGTTTGCTATCTTTTACTACATTCGTGTTTCAGATTAGCTGAGGATACTCAGTGACACTGCTGAAGAGCTGTTGTTTCTTGGTGTTGTCCCCTCAACAGATTACTGAGAAGTTTTAAATCTCTCAATTTCTTTTCTTTAGGCTGAAACATTATTCATCCTTCTGAAAGAAGATACAGGAGAAAATGAACCAGTACCTGAGGTGAAAATAGCACTAGAACACATTGGCTTGAGAAGCCTCAAAATTTTCATTTTGCTGCCTCCACTTCTTTACAGATGGCAGAAGAATTTCTTAGCCCTGTGTGGGTCACTCATGGGCTGGAATAGGACTGGCCTTGTCACTCAGCTTTTCTGATAAAGTTGATAGTGCAACTAAAAACTGCTGTTAGCTGGACTGAGCTGATTATATTTAAATCAAACTCAGCAATGTTGGTAAGCAGCTGCAGGCAGGCAGGGACTTGGCTTGATCCTGTTCTGGAGTATTGTGAACCACACAGATCTGCATCATTTAAAATTCCCATTACATGAATTACTGAAGTTTGAAGCATAGTTTGTGTGCAGATATGGTTTTATTGTGCACTTAAATGTCTTCTTGGGAAACTGGAAAAACTTGTAGCCTTGACGGTAATACAGTTGATTGACAAAAACTGTGTTAATAAGGAGAGGCTGAACTTGTTTAGACTGGAAGCAGCTCTGACTGCTGCATGTTAAGCTTGCATAGAATTTTGTGATGTTTGGTGTTTAGTGTTTGGAAAATACTAACAGAATTATCTCTACTGGTCTTTCCCCAGGTGTTGTAACCTGCAGATACAAGGATGCTGACAAAATCAAAGCTTTTTTTTTTTAATATAGAAGCTACAAAATACCAATAGAATATACGTATTTCAAAATTGTTTGTTTGTTTGATTGATTAATTTTAGATAAACATACCTGGTAAGTTTTCAGGCATCTTGTTTCAACTTACTCCAGTGCTTCCTGTAAGCTCACAAGTAAGATTTTATTGCTTGGCACTCAAGCTGGTGTCTTCCAGAAGTGCTTAAATGTCTTAATTATTATAAACCTGCCAATGCTTATATAATATTCTAGTGCTGAAACAGAAATTTTGTGTAAACTGGCCTCTGCTCCATGCACTTAGCAGGAAGCTTTTCTGTCAGCCTGGTTCACTTGAGGCTGGGTTGGAAACAGGATTTTGCTGTCTGGAGGAGCCCATTCCCCTGAGACCCTGCTGATGTTGGTGTTGCAGCACAGCCCAGCTTCCCATCTGTACCTTCAAGGTGCCCTAAAGCAAGAGATGAAAAAAACCCACCCCATTTACAGGAAGCTTTCCTGCCTCCTGTATCACAGAAACAACTGCATCTAATATGTGTGTAATTCATAAGAAAGACCCCAGTCTTATCTTTCTATGAAAGCAAAGAATGCTGAGTATCACATAATTTTTAAATCAGTGGTGAAATTGTAATACCATCAGAGTCCCCCAGCAGGGACTGGTGTAAAGGGGCTGCCACTGCTTCTTTGTCTACTGCCAAATCTTGCACCTCCTCTCTTCCTGAAGTGGCCATATCATTCTGCTTAAATGAATGAAAAAAAGGTTGATTAGGGACCTGCTACAGTAAAACTCTGATTTGAGAAAAAATTGTGAATCATGTCTGACCTCTTCCTACAATGGAGTTTTTTGGGCAGTAACAACACCAGTCAAGGTGCTCCAGTAACCAGCATTGAAGTCATGAAGACTTGAGTGAAAGTGACATCCCAGATGTACTCTGAACATGAGAAAAATGTATAACCATGTCAAAAATTTTGACTATAACAGCCCATTGGTGTATTCTTGTCATGCTGTTTTAAAAAATAAAATACCATGTGTTCAGATATAATAAGTTTTTGAAATGTATTTGCCAGTGATTCATTGTAAGATGAGAACTTGAATTCACAAATCTTGGAAAAAGTAGAGTATACTCTGGAGGTGTTAAATTGAGTACAGTATTTAATCTTGAAGACCCTAGAATGGAAGAGTAAAGTTAAATCATAAGCACACTGTATTAAGATACTTGCTCTAGGATTCTTCAATTATAAACAAATATGGCTGAAATCTGTCTGGGACTGAATTGCCTCAAACCAGGCCAAGAGACACTTCTGAGACAAGGCCAAGAAGTGGGTATTTTCTTTATTCAGTGTGCTCCTCCTAACAGCGTACACACAGGTACACAGCAGATTACAATACATGGTTATACTTTATGCATATTTATAGTTTTCCTTAGAAAAGGTGTGGTTATGCAAACTATTTCTTAGTACTTATCTTTAGAATACACGAAATGCAGTCACAGTGCACCCTGATGGTCACGCTGAGGAAGGCTCTGCGTCTTCCTCGGTGGTCCACTGATGAAGGCTGGGCGTCTTCCTTGCTCTGCACTTTTCATATTTCTCTTCTAAGCATGCGTGTTGTTAGCTGCTTCAGGGATTTTCTCATTGGGAAAGCAAGCTCTGTCCTTCATTTTCGAAAGTTCTGTTCCCTTATTTCTTGCCAAATTTCATCCTGTGTTTCTAGCTTTTTACTAGCTTCTCTATTTGTTACAGTGTATCTTGTTCTTGCCCAAGTATGCCTCCCCACGATGCTTTTAATCCTCTCAGAACTGAGACCTGAATTTCAGAAATCCAGGTGCTGGAATTGGTTTCTGACTTCCCTAGCGGGCAGCTCAGCATCACTTATGGAACATTTGGCTGTTGAATGGTACTGACCAGTTTGTCCTCAGACAGCTCTCCTGATGGGAGAGGGTTTGGTTGTGGTTAGCAAGTAATTCTCTTTTCTTATCACCTCTGTATTTTGTCATTAAGTAAAGTTTTAAGTAGTGCGACTTCATCCATAAAATTAATAAATAATTTCAAATTAAAGATTTCCAAAAAGGTAAATATTCCCTGTTACCAAATCTCACTGAAGCAGCTGTGAAGGGTTTTAATGCTATTTTATCCACATGTCCTGAGACTGCCACTCTTTGCACAGTATGTGCTTCTCCAGTGTACCCATTTGAAAACAAAATGCCCAAATCCAAGTGATTCAAATCCACACAGCAAGTCATTGGCAGGTCTGGGGTTAGAATTTGGGAATTACTGGGTCTTGGACTTGTTTAGTTCACCTAAACACAACGAACTTTTTCTGTTTTTTCTTGCTCATCTTGCTGACCTCTGGTTGTAAGAGGTCTAGATTTGATGGAGCAGGGAGTAAATGGAAAAGGTGTCATAAAACTGAGGTTCTGTTTGCTCCAATTTCACTGGAAATGGCTTCAAAAAGTGGCAGAAAGAAATAAAAGGTTAAACTTTTTTTTTTTTTTTAATATGTGATGCAAGTTGCAAATTTTAAGCTCTGCTGAGTTACTGCACTGCAGGAAAGTTTAAGCTTTGTGCTAAATAACTGAATTCTTGCTGCTGTATTTTTGTCTTCTGGAAAGCACAGCTTATTGCCCCATAAAATATAAAATAGGCAAGACTTCCTCAGAAATAAAGGAAATCTCAAGGTACTGGTTGCATTCTCTAGTGTGTTTGGATCAATGGCACTTTCCTGTACTGAGCAGGTCCTAAAAGTTGGATCATAACCAAGAAGCTGAAACCGATACTTGTATGTCTGGACACATTTATTTGGAAAGAGGTGAATTACTGTTAAGGACACACTTTGCAGTACTCTCATTGCCCCATCACTCCCACTATGACACCATAGTGGTTGCACCCCCAACGTCCCCCTCTCTATGACACCACAGAGGTGGCAGCCCCAACATTCCTGTCTGTTACACCAAAAGGAAGGCAGCCTAAACGTTCCCCTCTCTATGACACCACAGCAGAGGCAGCCCCAACATTCCCCTGTGTTACCAAAGGGGCAGTAGCCCCAAAGTTCTCCTGTCTGTAACACCACAGCAGTGGCTGCCCCATTATTCCCATATCTGTGACACCACAGCAGTAGCAGCCCCAGCGTTCCCATCCGTGACACCACAGCAGTGGTAGCCCTAATGGCCCCCTGTCTAAGACACCACAGCAGTGGAAGCCCCAACGTTCCCCTGTCTGTGAAGCAGCTGGCAGCACCAGCTTTCCACTTGCTAAGACAACACAGTGGTTGCAGCCCCAACATCTCCCTCTCTGTGACACCAACAGTGGTGGCAGGTCCCATGTTCAACTATCTGTGACTCCACAGAAGGGGCCACCCCAGAGTTCCCTTCTAGACACCAGAGGCATGTCAGACCCAACATTCCCTTCTCTGTGACACCACAGAGGTGGTGGCACAAACGTTCCCCTCTCTTGAACATTACAGTGTTTGCAGCCCCAGCGTTCTTTTGTTAGTTACATTACAGCGGTGGCAGCCCCAACGCTCCTCTGTACCACAACTCTGGCAGCCACAAGTTCCCTTCTCTGTGACACCACAGAGGTGGTGGCACAAACGTTCCCCTCTCTTGAACATTACAGTGTTTGCAGCCCCAGCGTTCTTTTGTTAGTTACATTACAGCGGTGGCAGCCCCAACGCTCCTCTGTACCACAACTCTGGCAGCCACAANACATTCCCTTCTCTGTGACACCACAGAGGTGGTGGCACAAACGTTCCCCTCTCTTGAACATTACAGTGTTTGCAGCCCCAGCGTTCTTTTGTTAGTTACATTACAGCGGTGGCAGCCCCAACGCTCCTCTGTACCACAACTCTGGCAGCCACAAGTTCCCTTCTCTGTGACACCACAGTAGTGGCAGCCCCAGTGTTCCCCTATCTGTGACACCACAGCAGGGGCAGCCCCAGCGTTCCTCCCTTTGTGACACACCAACATTATCAGCCCCAACTTTCCCCTGTCTGTGACACCACAACAGTGACTGCCCCAACGTTCCCCCTCTATGACACAACAGCAGTGGCATGACACAGTGCCAGAATCACCTGCAAGCTCCCGACAATGCACTGAGAGTGGCTTTGCCAGATGCAATGTGATCTGAGCAGCAGTAGAGCAGGGCTTGCTCTCTGTGGCACACCGGTGTGCTGAAGCACCAAGGGCAGAGACAAGAACGATGGAGAGACCTTCTGTACAGATTCGAAGGCAGCTTATTACCAAGAAGGTTCCACGGATGAAAGGCAAAAAAAAAAAACCTTCTCTGTGACACCACAGCGGTGGCAGCCCCAACTTTCCCCTCTCTGTGACACCATACTAGTGGCCACCCTAAAGTTTTTCTTCCGGTGACACCACAAGGGTGGAAGACCCAATATTCCCTTCTCTATAACAGTACAGCATTGGCAGCCCAAACTTTCCCCTGCTTACAGCACCACAGCAGTGGCAGCCACAATGTGCCTTGTCGACGACATGACAGGGGTGCCAGCAACAACTTTCCCCTGTCTATGACACCACAGCAGTGATAGCCCCAACATTCCCCTGTCTGTAACACCACAGTGGTGGCAGCACAAACATTCCACTCGCTATGATACCACAGCGATTTCAGCCCCAGCATTCACCTGTCTGTGACACCACAGCAGTGGAAGTTTCCCTCTCTATGACACCACAGCAGTTACAGCCCCAACGTTCTCTTATCTGTGACTCCAGATTGGTGGCAGGCCCACTGTTCCCTTGTCTATCAAAACACAGCAGTAGCAACCTCAACATTCCTCTTTCTGTGACACCACAGCAGTGGCAGTGTAACATTCCACTCTCTATGACTCCACAGCAATGGCAGCCTCATTGTTCCCCTCTCTGTGACACCACAGCAGTGGCAGCTCCAGTGTTCCCCTATCTGTGACACCAAATGGGTGGCAGCCCCAACATTATCCTCTGTAATATAGCACAGCAATTGCAGCACAAACATTCCCCTGTGTATGACATCAGAGTGGTTGCAGCACCAGTGTTCCCCTCTCTGTAATACCACACCGGTTCCAGCCCCATCGTTCCAGTCTCTGTGACAATGCAGCAATGGGAGCCCACATCTCCCACTCTCTGAGATACTGGAGCTGTGACAACCCCAAGTCTCCCTCGCTGTGACACCAGAGTGGCGGCAGCCCAAACATTCCCCTGGCAATGACACCACAGGGATGGCAGCCCCAACGTTCCACTCTCAGTTACACCACAGCAATAACAACCACAACATTAACCTGTCTGTGACATCACATCAATGGCAGCCCCAGCGTTCCCCTGGCTGTGAAACCACAGGGCTGACACCCCCAACGTTGCCCTCTCTGTAACACAGCACCTGTGGCAGTCCTAATGTCCCCCTTCCTGTGACAATACAGTAGTGGCAACCCCAGAATTCCCGTCTCCATGGCAGCATGGCGGTGACAGCCCCAGTGTTCCCCTCTCTATGACACCATAGCAGTGTCAGCCCCAGCCTTTCCCTCTCTGTTACATGGCAGAGGTGGCAGACCCAATGTACCCTTCTCTGTAACCCTGCAGTGCTGGCAGCCCCAGCATTTCCCCTCTTTGTGACACCACAGCTGTTGCAGACACAAAGTTCACCTGTCTCTGACACCACAGCTCTTGTAGCCCCAATGTTTTCCTTTCTGTCACACCATAGCACTTGCAGCCCCAAAGTTCACCTCTCTATGCCACACCATTTGTCAGTGACCCAACGTTCTCCTGTCTGTGACACCATAAGGGTGACAGCCCCAATGTTCCTCTCTCTATTAAACTGCAGCAGTGCAAGCCCTGGCTTCCCAAGAGAAGCTTGTCAGAAATGTCTTTTTTTTGCATTCTCCTTGGATGACTTAGCCTTTGTTCTGGAATATCTGATAATAAGAACCAATATGCTTCTACAGGCATGTTTTTGGTAATTTAAAGAATGAGTCCTTTTGCACAGAAGAATATATAAAACACAAAGCAAATGTTATTGACATGCTTTACATTTAGCTTAACAGAAGGAAAATCCCAGAGAAAGGTGTAACATTGCTTTTCCTAGTAATCTACTAAAATTTTTTTTCTGGTTGCAATGGTCTCTGTAGTTTCATGTTGCATTAATTCTCAGGTTTGCTAGTTTCTCAAAAAAAAAAGATTAAAATGAAGAAGAAGAAAAAAAAAAAACATTTGCTGTCCTATCAAGAAAACTCCATGCACTTTTCTGACAAACAATTCCAAATGCCGCATTCGTGTGGTGGCACTGCTGGGAAGAGCTCCACTGTGGATCCTGACTCTTGGAGACTGACAGAATGTGCTTCTCCATGTAGTGATGATAGAATAAGAATCCTTTCATTGTTGGCTGAGCAGTTTATAAGCTACAAAAACAAGGCAACTGCACCACAACCTCTTCCTTTTAGAACGTTTTCTGTGCGATCAGCTGCTCAACATCTAACTTGAATACACTGAACTGCATCCACCTTCCTGGAGATATGCACTTTCTCTCAAGCTCTATGTACCATCCTACACCCTCTCAGTCTACCAGATCCCAAACCCCTTCAAAATGTCCAGCAGCCACTTACAAAGAAAAGATCCTACAACAAAAAGCCATTGCTGGCTTTCGTAGTCCCTTTGCAAGCCTGTAAACTAGACAAAACACACTAGTGATTCGCACTTGCTTTCTGAACTATATATAGTATAGCATCAGCACATTTTCTCAAAGTGGCAGAATCCATTGCTACAGCAAAGCTTTTCCAGCTGCAGTTGAGACTAAGATGAGCCAGGGCAGATAGCATTTGCTACCCTAACCTTTTCCCTGTGAAACCCAGTATCTGCAGCTCCAATCACTTTCTCGGTGTTGCTGACTCAGGGCTGCTAGACATAACACAAATGGAAGTGCAAAGACAGAAGACATTCTTAATGTACCCTTTTCTCTTTGCAGCGTTTGAGTACAATGCACTGCAGTTTTGTATCTTCTTTTCCACATAGACCTGTTCTCACTTTTTCCACTCTACCGTCTTTGTTGCAAACGTCCTGCAGCTGCGCTTACATAAAGACTATAGAAGTAAAAGCCAGTGCAGATCTGCACCTTCCTCTTGCCGCACGTAAGCCACATCAAACTCACTTATGCACACTGTCTATCTTCTTTCCTCTGCATCTACCATTATGTTATTTGGCTCTTGGAGCCTGAAGGTAAGTGCAATTTTTTCCACAGAAGGCTGGAAGAGGAATAGGCAACAGCACAAATAGCGTCCGTTAAACAGCCTCCTTATGACTGCTACTGTAAATTCAGCTGGCAATCCAGTGGCAGCCTTGCTTGTCTTGCACCCAGTAGGCTGCTCATACCAGCCCTGTGCTCTGCAGCTGTGTTCTTGACCTTTGGCAACCTGTGGCACTTTCATTCTTCCGGAGGTGACTCATGGTCTAATTCATGCACAGAACACTGTGCCATCAGCGAAGCCCTTGTAAGCATCTTCCTATGCAGAACTGCAGTTCTATGTAGTATACATGCTGAAAAACAGCAAAGCTGAGTACCATTGCTGGGCTTCATTTCTATCTGGATCACATAAGGCGAAGAATGAAGCGGTAGAGCTCCTGCCTTACGTGCACAGCTGTCCTGTCACAGTCCTCTGCGCCAGCTATAATCAAGAAGTTTTCCATTTAGATTCAGATGACAAGAGAGGCACAACAGGGGCTATGTAGCTCTTCGAGGGAAAATGAATGACCGAGAGATGTTTTGGCAGAAACAATTTTACGAGTCCTTTGCTGCCGGCACAGTGTTCTGTACGACAAGTACACGACAATTCACCTCTGGGAGAATGAAAGGTTTCAAAAGACAAAAAATGAAGCTGCAGAGCACAGGGCTGGCATGCACAGTGTACTGGCTGTAATTAAAGTGTGGCTGCCGTTACCCTTCCATAGCCGAATACACAGTGGCAAGTTGTAAGGAAGCACTTCAATGCGAGCTACTTGTGCTACTACCTATTCCTCTTCCAGCCTTCTGTGTAAACAATTGTGCTTGCCTTTAATCTCCAAGATGCAGAGATCACAATCATAGATGCAGTGGAGAAGGGAAGGACACAGTGATTGGGTGAGTTTGACGTGACTTACATGGGGAAAGCAGAAGGTGCATCCCTGCACTGGCTTTTACTTCTGGAGCCTTTTGCTGTAAGAGCTGCTGAAAGTTGAGCTGCGAGAGTGAAAAATGTAGATGGCATGGGTCTCTGAGAAGGAAGAGAGCCACTGTGCTATGTGCTGTTTCAATACTGTTTGGAGAACATATACTTTAAAAATGCCTCCTCTTCTGCAAAACTCTGCGACACTGAAGGTGTAAGAAGAAGCTTATCACCACATCTTAAGATTAAGTTCAAGAGCTGCACAATATTTTTCAAGCAGCAAGTGCATTCTCAGCTGACTCCAATTGTGAACCATTTTTTCCTGGACTTCTGCAATTTGGTACACTGCTCAAGCAAGCCCAGTTCTCTGCCACTTCATTCTTCGCCTTCTGTGATCCTGATAGAAAATGAAACCCAGGAATGGTACTCAGCATTGCCACTTTCCAGCGCATATACTATACAGAACTGCATGTTTTGTGCACAATTTTTTCTCAGCTTTAGGTACATTCAAATCCTTTCTGTTCCACAGAGTCCAAACTGTCCATGTAGCACTGTCTCAGTGAAACATGTCAAGAGAGAAGGACTTGCTGGATTAGTCATGATGTGTCCAAGGCATTCAACACAGTACCACAATCTGGGTGACGAGAAGGGGCCATGAAGAACATGTTTTTCCTGGGCAGATTTTTCTGTGCTAGATGTCTCACTGGATCTTTAGTCCTTGAGAATCTGTAATGTGCACAGTGGTACTTCAAGTAGAGAAGCACCGTGCACAGAACACTGCAATCTGGCGGTGCTTTGCAGGTTGTAAACGAAAGAAGACTGCCCCTTGAATGTGGTGCAAATAGAAGTTTCCACTTCTATTCTATTTCCATGAGTTTTAGGGGAAAGCTCCAGGCAAGCTTTGGCAGAAGCAATATTTAGGAGAACTTCGCTGCTGGCAGAATGTTCTCTGCTAGATGTACACGATGATTCTCCTGTGGGAGAATGATAGAGTGACAGGTTGCAAAAGGTATAGAAAGAAGCTGCAGAGCACAGGGCTGGTGTGCGCAGCATGTAGTCTGCACATGGAGCATGGCTTCCACACTCACATTGGCAGTCATAAGGAACCATTTCAGCTAGTGCTTCTTGTGCTGCTACCTATTCTTCCAGCCCTCTGTGAAGCCTGTTGTGCTTACTTACATGCTGGGACCCAGATAACACAATGATACATGCAGTGGAGAAGGGTAGGACTCGAGAGCACCAGTGAGTTTGGTGCAGCTTATGGTGAGCAAGCAGATGGTACAGCACTGCAGCTGCTTTTAGAGCTTTTTTCTATCAGAGGAGCTGCTGAAAATTGATAACAAAGCTGCAAGGGTGGAAAATATGACAGCGTGCCTATCTAATAATGGAGGTACATAGACACACTCTGTTGTGTGCGGTTTCATGGCTGCTTGGAGAAGGGTGTAGTAAGGCACTCCCACACCCAAGTAGGTGTTTCTAAATAAGGAAAAGAGTTTCAATTTACCTTTGAACTTAGAAAGAAAATGGACTGTGATGCTCTCACTGTGGTTGGTCCAGTGCCAACACAGGGGCATTGGTTGGGCTTTAGAAAGCTCTCTCAACATCTGTAGCTCCTTCTATTGGCAACAAGCCAAGTTATCCCCCCATAATCGTTAAGTATCTATAAACATGCACATAGGAGATCAAGTGCTTTTTGGGGTGTTTTAGCAAGATGTTGGGCTTCTCTGACAGCTGTGCTCGACTTTTCTTTTGTTTCAGTATTGTTTGTTATTTTGTCTTTATTAAAACTTCTGCTTTACGAAATACACATGAAGAGCTGTCTCACAAATATTATTTAAGCCATTGTGAGAAGTGCAGGACACCCTCAGAAACTGATTCTTTTACACAGGGCTTATAACACTCTGGCCACATGATAAACTGTATCAGAAGGGGTACTTCAAGAACACCTGTTTTGGTGCATTCTTCTGGGTAATCTGTGGGCTGGGTAATCATAGACTCCACAACACTAGGAGTTTAAGAAAGAACCAGTCTCCAAGTTGTGTGATGAAGTCCAATGGTGTTGGAACTCTGGAGGCTGAAAATTTATGGCTTTCTGTTCTAAAAGACACTGACCCTCAAGCAAGCACTGCATTTGACTTGAGGCCATGGAACAGACTTCTGAAGTTGAGTGATAGCACTGGGGTTGTGGGTGTGTAGTTTGAATAGTACTGTGTGATCTTACAGGGTAAAAAACTTAGATTTAAGGTTTTAGCATATAGTAATATATGGGGCAAGATTGAGGATGTTGGGTGTTGTCTAAGTCCTTCTTCTTCACCTTCTTCCTTTTTCTCCATGGATTTGGGTGGTTTTCTGTAAGTGGTTAATAAAGTCTGTATTGTGGACTTCAAGTAGTTAGTTATTTGGTTTAAAGTAAAAATAATTTAGGTTGCATTTCATAATTGGACTTGAAAAGACCTTGTAGAGATAGAGAACTCCTTTTTTACCTCCATTTTCTAACTCACTGGTTAGAGCTCATGCTTCGTGAGGCTGTAATATAGATAAGAATTAATAAACACCGAGTCCAAACACCAAACTATGACTCTTATGTATTAATCCCGGCTCTAACGTGAAGAAGAAACAAAGGTAAAAACCAACACAACGGCAGCATTTGAATTTTTCAAGCAGCAAGAGCAATCTCAGTTGACTCTGATTGTGAACGAACTGTTACTGGTCTTCTGCAATTTGGTATGAGGCACTCTGAGCAGCCCAGTGCTCTTCAGCTTTGCTCTTCGCCTTTTGTAACCTGTCACACTTACGTTCTCACAGGGGTGACTCTTCCTCTACTTCACACAAAAACCACAGTGCTGGCACTGAAGCGCCCCAGCAAAATTCTTCTGCCGAAAGACACTCAGGCCATGTACTTTACATAGTTAGAAATACATACACCCTTATTCTGACTCTCTTGGTTGTCTGAATCTAAATGGAAAGCTTCTCAGTTATGTCTCGAGCAGAAAACTGTGCCAAGACAACAGAATTGCTTGGAGTTTGCGGAAACTTCTATTTGCACCACATATAAAGGGCAGTCATCTTTGGTCTACAACCTGCGAACATCAGATTGCTGTGCTCTGTGCATGGTGCTTCTCTGCTTGAAGTACCAGTGTGCACATTACAGATTTGCAAGAACTAAAGATCCGGAGAGGAGTCTAGCACAGAAAAATGTGCCCAGACAAAAATATGTCCTGCATGTCCCCTTCTTGTCGCCCAGATTGTGGTGTTGTGTTAATGCCTTGGTGTTGCTATAGGACACGAACAACACGCACCCAGTCAAGTTCAGGGGCAAGAAGAGGGGAATTTATTTTTCTGACTCCAACTTACATAGTTTTTTGGCAATGACCATGGATTGGAGGATGAGGTTGCCACCTCTCCAACCACACTGGTCAAATTAACAGTCCATCAATTTGTCTCCTCCTCGAGGAGAAGAATGTAAACAAAAGGGAACATTTACAAAAACATCACTCTGTTTACATGAAATCTGTGAGAAACTCCATTCCAAGAATGGAAATATCAGAAAGCTGAAAAGATCAGGGCAACATCTTGGACATAGAATAACTAATCCAGCAAGTGCTTCTCTGCTGCCACATTTTGATGAGCCAGAACTACAGGAACAGGTTGGACTCTGCTGAACAGAGAGGATTTGAATGTACCTAAAGCTGAGAAAAATCTGTGGACATAATAGAGTAATTCTGTATAGTATATGTGCTGTACAGTGGCAAAGCTGCTATTGCTGGGCTTCAATTCTATCTGAATCACATAAGGCAAAGAATAAAGCAGCAGAACACTAAGCTTGTGTGCACAGCTGTCTTGTCACAGTTCTTTGTGCCTGATGTAGCCAAGAAGCTTTCTGTTTAGATTCAGATGACAGGACAGGCAGAATACAGGACCTCTTTAGCTCTTAGAGGGAAAATACATGACCCAGAGCTGTTTCCACAGACGCAACGCTTACAAGCGCTTTGCTGCTGGCACAGTGTTCTATGCATGATGTAGACCATGATTCACTTCCAGGAGAATGAAATCACAAGTTGCAAAAGACAAAGAATGAAGCCGCAGAGCACTGGGCTGGTATGCACAGCCTACTGTGTGCAAGACATGGGTTACTAACACTGGCTTGCCAGCTGAATTCAGATTGGCAAGTCATAAGGAAGCAGGTCAACGCAAGCTACTTGTGCTGCTACCTATTGCTCTTGCAGCCTTCTGTGGAATCAATTGCACCTCGCCTTTAGGCTCTCAGATGCAGGGAACACAATCATAGATGCAGTGGAGAAGGGAAGGACACAGTAATTGGGTGAGTTTGCTATGAGTTACGTGAGGAAAGCAGAAGGTGCAGCCTTGCACTGGCTTTTACTTCTAAAGCCCTTTGCTGTGGAAGGGGCTAACAGCGGGCCTGTTAGCTAAAGGAATGAGAAGCCAAGAGACAGCAAGAAGCTGATAAGAAGCTCTCCACAAGGCCGTTTCCAAGGAGACCAGGAGACAAGAAGAGCAGAAGAAAGATAAGGGAAGAAGTTTGTAATTGCATGAAGTATTTTTGGAAAGTTAGTTAAAGTTATTGTTACTTTCACTAATGGTGTTATGTTGATTTGTTATAACCAATGGCTGTGGTAGAAGAAGCACAAACAATTATGAGATGTATAAAAGGTCGGCCATTTGTGAGAATAAACAGTTGCCAACCGAGACTGCTTCTGGTCTCTGCTTTGTGTCGTGACCGCCTCTATGACGACATTTTGCTATAAGAGCAGCTGCTGAAAGTTGGCAACTGAGCTGTGAGAATGGAAAATGTAGATGGGCACGCCTCTCTGGAGAAGGAAGAGAAGCAGTGTGCTATGCACTATTTCAGTACTCTTTGGAGAACACAGACTTTAAGAATGCCTTCTGTTCTGAAGAAATCTGCAAAACTTATGGTGTAAGAGACTATCACCACATTTTCAGATGAAGTTCAAGAGCTGCACAATATCTTCAAGCATCAAGTGTATTCTCAGCTGACTCAGATTGTGAACCATTTTTTCCTGGACTTCTGCAATTTGGTACACTGCTCAAGCAAGCCCAGTTCTCTGCTGTTTCATCCTTCACCTTCGGTGATCCAGAAAGAAATGAAACCCAGCAGCGGCCTTCAGCTTTGCCATTATACTACACATAACCACTGTGTGCTGCGCGCAGTTTGTCTTAAGTTTTAAGTACACCCATACCATTTTTGTTTCGCAGTGTCTAAACTCTCCATGTATGTCTGGCTCAGGGAAATGTGGAAGAAGATAAACAGCTGCTCGATTAGCCCTTCTATATCCAAGGCATTCAACAAAGCACCACAGTCAGAGTGATGAAAAGAGAACATGAAGAACATGCTTTTGCCTTGGCACATTGATTCAATACATCATTTGGTGTTAGAAAAGGCAGGAAAGTGCCTGGAGTATGCTGTTTTCTTGCTGTAAACATAGATAACACAAATGTATTCTGTTTGCAGCAAAGCAACAAAAAGAAGCACTCAGTGCGATTTCTCAGTGCACTGCTGTGCCTGCAAAGGTGACCTTTGTGTTCTCTACACCCCTTGCATGGAAAACATACAAATGAGCCAGAAGACATCATTTGGTGCTAGAAAAGACAGGAAAGTGCCTGGAGTGTGCTGTTTTCTTGCTGGAAACATAGAGAACACAAGTGTGTTCTGTTTGCCGCAAACCGACAAGAATAAGCAGACACTGTGATTTCTCAGTGCACTGTTTTGCCTGGAAAGGTGAACTTTGTGTTCTCTACACCCCTTGCATGGAAAACATACAAATGAGCCAGAATAAAAGTGCCTGGGGTATGCTGTTTTCTTGCTGGGAACATAGAGAACACAAAAGTGTGCTGTTTGCAGCAAACCGAGCACAAAAGAAGCACTTCTGCGTGCA
>VWYP01001859.1:45668-61107 GCA_013400435.1 Pycnonotus jocosus | reverse complement strand
ATAAAAATGGAGCAAACCTACCCCCAACAGTGAGATACACATATTCTTAAAAGCAATGTGAAGCACACACTGGAGACTCTCTGACTCTTCAGTTTCTTAGTTTTTGTTTTTCTACAGCTAACTGCAAACAGAATTCAGTGTGAGCAAAAAAAATCTAATCATTTCTATGATTATGGTGATTCCTAGGCAAGTCTGTTTGAAGTTTACATTACAATATGGAACTATTGAAATGCAACAACAACAACAAAGGACATAAGACGTTAGGAATTTCTTTTATATCAGGATTATTTAATCTCCCATAGAAAATATATTTCTGAAGTTTGTTCTGTTATGAGCTAATCAGTGCTGCAAATATTTGAGAAACAGATCAGCTGAAACTACTTGTGTGAAAATATTTCTTTTCTGGAAGAGGGAGAAGACATGCAGCTTATGTCTGGTGAGAAGAAAGCAACTCAAGGAGGCAGAATGCAGAAAAGCTGCAGATTATAGTGGTTTTCTCTGCCTTGGTTTTAAAAACAAAGTAAAAAAAGACTAATAACGAATAGCATTTTGAGTGTTAGTTATTCATCAGCCAACAAACAAATTATGCTGAAAGATTAGACTCTACTCCCATGGTGATTAGATATGACAGTACATATGGTTTGGAAACATTAAGCGGTGTTTGAAGACCTCACAACGCCTAAACACAGCATGCCAGCCAACTGGTGACCATACACTGCAGCTGACACAAACAAGGAACTGCCTTCTGCTTTCCTGCACCTGGATTTGCTACACAGATAAATCTTAGAAGTTACTGCAGCGCAAGGCCCAGCAAGGACTTCATATACTTCTGTTACTAATAGATGCAGCAAGTACACCATACATCCCCCACCTATAAAAACAGATATAATCTTCTGTTTGAAGTTAGTTTGTCACATCACAAAAGATTTGTTTTTACTCTGTCCAAAAATTGCAGCACTTCTGCTTTTCTCTTGGTGAAACTAGACAACATTACAACCTTTATGTTATAATGACTGCATCTAAACTACAAAAATATTTAGGACTGATGGGTCAGGATCAAAAGTGCACAAACAGACTAAATGCTGTACACAGTGACTTTGGTGGGTTTGGATGGTGTGTCAGCTTGAATAGTATTGTCTTGTGACTTTGTATTCAATATCTGGCATTTCAGTCTTAGAAAATCAAGGCAAAAAATCTGAGTAATTTTTTTCTTATATTAAAAACTGGATTGTTTTGTGAAGTTTCCTACTGCAAGTTCAGCTCAAGTGAACTTTGCAGCATCTTAGAAGACTACCCAAACAAAACTAACTCCTGCTAATACTAATTATTCATCAGCTTCTCCTTCTTCCATTTTATGGTTTAAATGTTATGTAGAACAATTTACTCATTAGTAAACAGCTTTGATGGTTTTTAAACTTCTGTTGTATCCAACATATGCAAAAGTCACACAAAAATAACTCAAAATATGCTATAAGGAGGCAATTTCTCTTTGTTTTGTGGTACAGAGCCATACTGATTTAGCTAACACTAGCATCCTATTAACACAGACATCCTATTCCCATGTTACTCCACAGTGAATATTATCTAACATTTTATTCTAAAAGTAGTGACCTACCTGGAAAGTGGATGACTTTTTTTTGAATCCTGCCTAGAACCCAAAGAATTAATTCTCCTTTTACTTATCTATCCTGTACAGTTTGTGTGAACATCAGTAGTCTATGTTATGTAAGACATCTATAGCTGGAATAAAGCACAAAGAAAGCTGTGTTATAAATCTGCTGTAACCACTCAATTGATTTTACCCACCTTTTCAGAGCATTCAATATGGTTTCTACAGTATGTCTGTTCTTCTAGTACTTTTCAGTCCCAGTGCTATTGCACAGTTCCAACAAGACTCCATTACACTGATTACTTGTTATTCCCTACTGATGCTCTCTTCCAAGTTCTGCACACGCATTCAGTCTTGACCCAGTCTTGACTTTGTCTTCCTATTTGAGGGATCCCAGAAGACTTTCTGTCAAGCTATTTTAAGACTAGCCATCAATAGGCCCTGCTATCCCAGTTTTTAATTAAATCTTTTGGTTAAACCAAGCTTTATCAAATAGGGACTAATATAACAGGAAAACAGGTTGAGACAGAGAAAGGTTTGCTAGATTTAAACACCCTTATACAACCCTATTTGTGACAAAAGAGTACTATAACAGACCTATTACTTTATTCCTAAAGACTTCCATTTTCCCTTTTTTTTCTAAAGCCATTAACCCATCATTTTTACTTTTTGCATTACGTGTATTTTTAACAAATGTCACTTTATTTTAACAAATACCCCTTTTCTTAGCATGGAAAGCTTTTTCATTTTAAAACAAAAATTTTGGCAAGTATAGTTTTAAAATATAAGCTTTAGTTCTTTAGGCTGACATTTGTAGAAAGAAAGTCTGGTAGGAGTAAAAATAAATTAAATGTTGGTGAGCAGCCTTTGATAGTAGATCTCCTAGGGGACAGCATAAGAGATACAACATCTGATTATGTTTTAGTTATCTTGATGCCTGTTTGTCATATTACTACTTCTGATATTGTCAGAAACCACTGGAAAGGGAAGATAAGGCAGATTTTTCCTGGATGTGGCTTGCTGAGCAAAGACATTAACATATGCTATAAAATGCCTCAAGAGACATGTTGCAGACACTGAAAGACCTCTGGTTCCCTTCTCTCTTGGAACTGTAAACCTGAAAATTCAGTACTAAGATTTCCTTCTCTGCATAACTTTTCCTTTTCCTCTTTCATTCCTAGTTTCTGTTGTTATGTTTCACAAGCCCTGAATCTGACAACATCACACTAATTAAGTCTGGGGTGAGCTAAATACAGTGACAGGATGGACAAATATAATGAGTTTGTAGATGGTAATTCAGGTTGTTACTTCCGTCACTGATGAGTACAGGACTTTCAAATTCCTTTTCAGACGGATTTTGAAGTTGGGATATTTTAGTTCACAAATAGGATGGAGTAAGACTGCATGTATTGTCGGTTAAGAAAACTCAGGTGAAGGGCAATAGCAATTTCAGACAGTGACAGCATCTTAGAACTGAGTGACCAAATGTTAGTTGTTCTTTTCTGACTTGCTCTGAAACCATATTAAACCACATACTACTTTCAAGTTAAGCAGAGGAGGTAGAAGCATGAGCCTTCTTTCACTGAGAGAGGGAAAAAAAAGCCATTGAAATGCAAATTCTTATGGTACAGTTAGAGTTTTCCTTAGCTTAATCTCATAACCTCCAGATTTTTATATAGTCACTAAACAGCCTTGAATTTATCTCATCAGTATAAAACTAAGAAAATCATTATGCGCAGCTGTACTGTGGAAGCATCACAATACAATTATTGCATTGCACAGAGCAGATGTGTGCTGCTGGCATGTTAGAGCCAATAGGAGCCCCATGGAATTGGTAGCAGCAGGAATTCACTGTCACATACATCACTTGAGGACAGGAATGTCCAATGTGACAGGACCATCACTACACCTAATTCATCTAATTTACTATGGCAAGGAGGATACTTGATTGTGTCTGAAAGTCAACAGGCCAGTGGCTTCATGTAGCAGCTCATGCTGTTCCCAGCAGTGCAATGTTCTTACTAATAATTTAATGTTGTATTTGACATTCAGTTCCTGTGGTTTACCTCCTCCTTCTCATTTTCTTTCACTTCCACTTAAAAATATAATGTTCCATTTCACCAAAATTAACTGCAATTTCAGAGATAGCTACAGCAGGAATAAGTTGTATACATAATACTGTAATCCATCTATTTGTTCCCCAGAATGCAAATTGACTTGATAAGCAATTCCATGTCCTATATAAATAACCCTACTTCTAATTGAGAATGCTGTATTTTCAGTGCCGATGGGGAAGGGAAAAGAAAATTGTCTCTGGCTTTGACTTTATGATAGTTGTTGCAGGATATTTTGTTTACATTTTTTAAAATCTATCATATAAAAATATAGGCAACAGCTGCCTTGATTTCTTTTTTAACAAAAGCTCTGGTAGTCTACTGATGCTTCATTCTCCCTTTTCTTAGAAAAAAATTCTTCAGAAAAAGTTTTCAAAATCTGGTTCTGATATAATATGCCAGATGACAATATCTAAAATGCACAATTTCTCTAGCTAGTAGATACCAATTATCATAGGATTTTTGTATACAAAAATAGAAATAGAATAGAGGATAGAACATGACTGTTGTTCTTCCAGCAGTGTGTCAGTAATGGGTAAGAAGAAACATTCTACACTAGAATAAACAATAGGAAATTTACTTTTCATGGCCTTTTTTAAGTTCAGATTCTCTGTGGGGTTTTCCAGCAGCTGGAATAATTTGTATGAACCATACACTTAATTTTGTAGTATGGATACTTTTCTACTATTAATTGATTGGTATTTCCATTTCCATTTCTTTTCTCTATAAAGATATTAGTAATTGTCGAGAACTTTTTCCAGGTTCACCTTTAAAATCAATGTCTAGATATCATATTGAAAATAAAGACCACAGCTTTTATATGTTCTTACCGATTTCTTAAACTACCAAGTTTCTCAACCAATTTTTTTTCATTATACAGTAGAAGTTACTTAAATGTCAATGGTAAAGATATTTGAGTGGTAAACACTAAGTATTGTCTTTAACTGTAAACTCTATTGGACTACCAACTTGAAGTCCATTAAGTTATCATAACCTAACTCTTCCAGGAGAAACAAGCTTATACAAATTACCAGACAGAGTTCTTAAACAAAAAGAAGGAAGTGTTCTTACATACCATGCATTAAGTAAATTGTCACATTTATTGCCATGGAATGTAATGAAGGACAAAAACATAGACAAACTTACAGAAAATAAATGGCTCTTTTAAATAATTGTTCAGATGCAATCTCTGGCTCAACAAGTCAAGTCAGACTTGTTGCACTGAAGAATTCCTGGAAAGAATGTCAAGAAATCTTGCTTTGTTTTCTTTCTTCCTACTCATTTTCTGTAAATAGATCATATTGGCAGTCCCAGCTAGAGGACACTGGGCCAAGTGGGCCTTTTGCCTGACTCTGTACATTACTGTAGTGGTCTTTCATGCATTATGGCATCTTCAGTATGATTCCTTCATATCTTCAGTATGATGCAAAATCACATGTGCTTCAAAACAGCATTGTTTCTACCTGTGGGATCTGTCAGAACTGCAGAATTAGCATACCTGTGGCTGAAGTGCTTCAGCACTTGCTTCCCAGCTGACAGACACCCGGGGTGCTGCTTAGCAACTTGAGTTAACTGGGCTCCCATTGCACTGAGCAGTGCTCATGTAACTAGGAATTTCTATACAAAAATTCCTTCTAACTGCCTTTGGTCCAATTCTCTTCATTAATCTAGGAAAATACAGCTATGGGAGAGTAATAGAAAGACCAATCTATTTTAATATCTGCTCTAGAGTCAGAAAATATTAGTTTGTCTTGCTTACTTTTAAGCCATTAATTTTCAGAAATGCCAAATGGATGCTAATTTCTTTTCAATTTTCAGCTTTTCATCTCATCTGTCTTTATATTCAAAAATACTTCCATCTGTATGTAAACTTAAAACCAACAGTGGTGTCATTTTTCCTAAGTTCTTACCTGTAAAGGTGTTGGTATCTTCAAGTATTTTTTTCTGAGAATAACATGGAAAAGTTGTTTATTCTTACAGTTTTTCTAATGCTCAGCTATAATTACTTCCTAATTTTTCCTTGAGCAATTAGTTTAAATTATCAACTCCAAACTTACTAATTTTAATTGACAAGCCTTCTCAACTCATCCTTGATTCCTTTCATTGTTATCCATATATCGAAAATTTTGCCGTGTCTTGGTGTCAAAGAAGCCCTGTTTATATTGGTGTCTGACTTTCTCCGATGCATTATTTATAAAATAATCCAACCATGTAAAGGCACTTGAACACATACTTCCAGGTCTTTCTGCAGTTATTTTTCCAGTGGCATAACTGTGTCCATAATCCAGAAGGAGAAACTGCACTGTCTGTTAGTTCAGTGGTCTCCCACATTAATGAACTTGAGAGGCCCCAAGAATTGTTAGTGGTTGCTTTTCTCATCTTTACTTTTTTAGATATTTTTATAAAGGTTTTTGCACTTTCTCTAGCTATTTTCTAGTTATATCTAGTTTTAGTCAGTAAGTGGTGCCAGACACTTCTCATGGTGCTTATTTTGTCTTCCAAAGCACAGAACTCAACACATTTCTGCAAATGTAACAACTCAAATTAGGAACTAGGGCTTCTCTCCTGAAAAAGGTGGCAGGATGAATAGCCCAGCCAAAGCACATCTACACCAATGCATGCAACATGGGGAATAAACAGCAGGAGCTGAAAGCCATTAAGTGGAAGACTGTGACGTAGCTGCCATCACAGAAACACGGCGGGATGACTCGCACAACTGGAGTGCTGCAAGAATCTGTAAACTTTTCAGGAGGGACAGGTGAAGAACGAGAGGCAGTGGGGGAGCCCTGTGTGTTAGGGAGTGTTTTGACTGTCTAGAGTTTAACAATGACAATGATAGGATTGAGTGGTTATGGGTAGGAACTGGAGAAAGGCCAACAAGGTGGGAGTCTGTTACAGACCACCCAACTAGGATGAGGCAGACAAAATATTCTGTAGGCAGATGGGGTAAGTCTTGTAATTGTTGTCCCTTTTTCTTGTGGGTGACTTCAACTTACCAGGTGTCTGCTGTAAATACAACACAGCAGAGAGGAAACAGTCCAGAAAGTTCCTGGAGCGTGTGGAAGATAACTCCAGAGGCAGCAGGTGAGGGAGACAGCTGGAAGGCATCAGGGAAGGAAGGCATCCACTGGATCTGGTGTTTGTGAACAGAGAAGGACTGATGGGTAAATGTGATGGTTGGAAGCCATCTTGGGCACAGCAATCACATATGAGTTTTCAGAGACCCTTGGGAGGCAGGTCTGAAGGAAGGAGACCAGGAAGGCTGGACATTCTTCAGGAAGGAAACCTTGAAGGTGCAGGAGCAGGCTGTCCCCATATGCTGAAAGATGAGCCAACAAGGAGGAAAGACTGGTCAAGCTGAACAGAGAGCTTTGACTGGAACTCAAGAAAAAAGGGAGAGTTTATGATCCATGGAAAAAGGGGCAGTAAACGCAAGATGATTTCAAGGATGTTGTAAGGTTATGCAGAAAGAAAATTAGAATGGCCAAAGACCAACTAGAACTTAATCTGGCTGCTGCCATGAAAGACAATAAAAAATGTTTATAAATACATCAGCAAAAAAAGGAGGGCCATGGAGAATCTCCATCCTTTTTAGGATGGAGAGAGAAATATAGTGACAAAGGATGAGGAAAAGGCTGAGATACTGGATGTCTTCTTGCTTTCATCCTTTAATAACAAGACCAGCTGTTCAGGTAGTGCCCATACCCCTGAGCTGGAAGAAAGGGACAGACAGCAGAATGAAGATCCCACAACCCAAGGGGAAATGGTCAGTGACCTGCTACACCACTTAGCACACACAGGTTGGTGGGAACGGATGGGACCTACCCAAAGATACTAAGGGAGCTGTCAGGAATGCTCATGATACCCATAATTCTGTGATATCATTTACTTAAAATTCTTGAGAAAGAAGCAGAGGCAGAAATAATTTCATCCTCTATTTCTCATCTGTGTAAGGAAGCCAAAATCAGGATTCCATGGTAGCAAAATTAATGAACAGGAGAAGTGGATATTGCTTTCTGCAATAAGCTTTTGGTCCCATTCAGCTGTCCTTAACCAAAAATGCAGCAACCATAACAGACTCAAGGAGAAAGCAGAGAGAATATGTCTAGCCTGTCCTTTTGCCAAGACTACACTTTGATATCAAACTAGAAGGAAAATTACTTGGTTCCACTCTATAATGCATGCCATAATAATTAAGTGCTTTGACGTTTACAGGTTAAAAACACAATGTTCAGGTGTTTCACTATGAAAAGTCAATTAAAAGCATGGAGAGCACCAGCAAGCAAAAGAGGGAATGGATAATTTTAGTGCCCAGTAAGTTTGTTTAAACACAGCCTAACACCTTCCACTGTCTAACCACTGCTTCAGTTGGCTTATGGTGCTAATGTAGTTAGCATTTTGATCACACCTATAACAAGATCCAAATGCAAATGTCAGAATCAGTCAAAGTTGCATTATAGCAAAAGAACAATATCTGCAACTAGGGAGAAGGGAAGGAAATGTCTCCTGTCACCCTTCTATTTACGGAATTGTTGAAGAACTCTAAAAAAGAGCACAGAGGTGAAGGAATTAAAACAAGACCTTCCATTTGTCATTGAATTGCTCTGCTAAATGGTAACACCAGTTTCTTCAGATCAATCTGCTTGGATTGGTCAGCTTTCCCAGCTTGTATACTCAATAGGGGATGCATTTTGGTCAATACAGCAGTAGCATAAAAAGGTAATGCAGCATCCAAATGATTTAAATGATGCTTGTGAATTGTTATTTCACAGCTTTATGAGATGTTCCTATTCCCATCCCTTCCTTTCATTGGTTAGCATAATGCTGGGTAGATTTCTGTGCAATTCCCAGCTGAGTCACCAGAGAGGGTCCATTTTCATCACACCATATTTTCTATCAATTTGATTTCAAGCCCTGACAAACATTCAGCCTCAAGAAGGGAGAAAATATATTATACACTTTATAAAAACAAAAAATTTAGAAGATTAAAACTCCTGATATATGTTTTTTCCATGTGAGCCCACTTCCCACAGTCCCCCTTATGAACATGTTTCTCCTGTGTGCTACCTACCACAGTCCAGATTGAAGGATATTTCTAATGCAAGGATTGGCATGAATTTCAAGCAAAAGACCAAAATGGTACCTTTTCAGTTTCCTAAAGAATAGAGCTAATTAACCTCTTTATCAAGCTACACACATTTTTCAAATTACTTAAATGGGAAATATGCTGGTTTAATTAAGATTTCGCAGGGAGAGACAGTTGCAAACACTTGAAACAGAGAGAAAGTGGGATGTTTATGAGGAAGGTGCTGTATGCTTTACAACTCCCTGTGTCTTTTTCTTGTTTGCACTTCAAATGGAGTCCATTTTTATCTGTCAATCTCCTGCTGAGAGAATCTGATTTTATCATGTGTTTCAATGAAGCTATCAAAAAACTTCACTCGTGAAATTCCTTTGCCCTTGTATGTTTCTCTCCCTCTCTCTCTCTCTGTCAGAGTTGTACTGTGACATTGGTTATATCGCAGGATACATTAATTTGATTTGCTTTACAAGTTGATTAGCTAATCCTCCTGCAATCCAGTCTTGATTTACAAAAACCTTCATACTCATGTTTTCCTTAGCTGGATCCACAGATAGTTTGATTCTTGTAGATCTAGGATTTTGATGTATATGCCACACTTCCTTCTGTTTCTTTGTTTTTAGTAAATGGTGAAAATGTCAAGAGTGGCAGCTTGAAGGTCTATACACATACAAAAGGAACAACATGACCAATGCCAGCATACTCCTCTTCATCACTTCAAGATCTCAGGAATATTTCAGAGCTGTAAAAAGAACATACTAGCTGCTATAGCATTACAATATCAGTATTTTGGTGATAATTTATCAAAATGGTTGCATCATAATTAAAAGAAGTTGTTAGTCTAAAAGATCTTCCCCTGAAAATCAAAAAAAAACCAAACAAACCCACAAGCCAACAAACAAACAAAAAAACCCACCCTGAAATATAAAATTTTGTAGATGTCCACATTTAACTAATATTCAAATTAAGCCGTTGAGACTGTAAAAGCCTGAAGCCTGGATATAGCCATGCATTAACTTCACGTGTTTTGCTTTTGTTTGTCAGTTAATGTCAGACACATCATGCCATGTAAAGGAAGCTGAATACTATATAGGTCTTAGTGCTAGTAGAAAAGACATCAGCACTTGATTGTCGCATTCTGTGTCTCTGGTCTTGAGCCAGCTCCAGGAGACTAATGCTACAATGGTGCATATGTAACTGGTTTTTAGTTTGCTGGTAAGATTGACATCTCTAATGCAAAACAAAAAATATTTTTGGCTGAATAGCTAAGAGTATTTTATCTTAAGCCAAATGGAGAGTTGTGCTTTGCCCAAAAGCATTTTTAATTGTTTTATGTGTTTTTACCTTTTAATTCAAGTCAAAGTAAATTGTGAGATAGAGAGCTGGTTTTAGCCGGAAAAACAGAACATTTTGTATTGGAAGTACTTAAGCTATTAAAAAATGGCAAAACAGTAATTTAATAGCAATTACAAAACACCTTAATTGGTCTCTGTAATTTTTGAACATTTTGAAGATATAATTAAGAATACTTTTTTCAATACTAAATAGTTCAATATGATCAATAAAATTTTGTCCATTTCAGTCTGTAACACCTGTGCTCTTTTGAAGAACACAGATGGAACCTCAGCAACCTGGCTGCTTGTTCTACAAAGTCAACAGTAATTAGGAGTTAAAGTTTGTTGGGGTTTTTTTGGTGCTGCCTTTGAGCTGGAAAAAGCACAGACCATTTGGCCAGGCTCTGAACCATATCCAAGGAGATGGTACAAAGAAAAGTGGCTTCAGGATCTCAGAGCCATGTATCAATTTGAGGCATGTGGATCTCACTGGCTCAGGAACTCAGTAATTTATGAATCTATTTCAGCTGCAGCAAATGGCCCTTTCACAGCTTGCAGCTACCCAGAAGAATTTAGATTGTGTTTTTAGGCTATGATTTTAAGAGGTCATAGACTGGTGGCTGCAGGGGGAAATTTCACTTGATGTCAACTCCTTTATTTTCCTCTCAAATGCCTCATGTTAACGACTGCAGGCATCACAACAGGCAGGGCCAGGGCAGGGGCTGGCATTTCCCAAGGCATATTTCTGCTCTCCAGTAGCAATCATTTTTCCAACCACTGATGATCCTTCTCTCTATGGGGCCCTGCTGACCCCTGGCAGCCCTCAGGCTGCCTTCAGGAAGAGAGACTGGAGCTCAGACAGCAGAAAAGAAAAGATGGGAGGGCAACTGCCATTCAGAGGCCACCCCAATACACTCCCGGTAGCAATCAAACTGGTGCAACAACTAAATAAGCAAATATGCCTTTTCTGTGTTTTTGTAAGAATCATATTTTTATAACTCTTTTTCTCACAGCTTGAAGATAGCCTCCTGGTTCACACTTATTGCAGAATCTGGTGAAATCCTGGTTTCTCTCTCATATCAACTCCCTCTTGGCCTGTGCCTACACAGGCACAAGATGATCTTTGCATTCACCTGCATTTGCTCACGGACATCCAAGCTTATGGGTGCACTGTGCATATACACTCATGGGCTCTGTCACATCACAGGGGATGTGTGGCAGGAGAGGTGCTCCACAAATTCGTGTGCTGGTGGTTTATGCCCACTACAGCTCCCCCATAATAGAGAAGAGGGTACATTTTAGGACACCTGTGATGGCTTGCTCTTGGGGATCACTACTAATATCTGGAGGGGCCAGTGCTTTCCAGACAGATATATTAAATAACTGAACATTAAGCAAGTTGTGAGGTGCCCCAGCACAGTACAGCATTCAGAGGAACTGCTCTCAAGCAGTTTCCCTCGCAGTAAGAGAGTAAAACCACACTAAGCTGAGTCCCATACCCAGGTCAATAAGCTGCTGTGACTGTGAGTTCCTGCATGGTTTGTGGTTTGCCCTCTACCAGCTTGATTGGCTGCGCTTCATGAGGGAGAGGCTGAGATGCTGGGCTGAAGACCTGTGTGCCCCACATGGCTCTGCAGACTTAGGTCCTTGCTAAGCATTTGTGCTGAAGACGGGTTGTTATGAGATTCGTGCCTTTCCCCCAGTGTTTTGTCCTATCACAGATCCTGAAAGACCAGAGTGTGACTACCTGCCACAAAGGTACAGATCTGCTTGGGTGCTTGCTTCTTTTGCTGTGAAGTTTTACGGGTAAATGCACTGGGTAAATTAGCATTGCATTCTCTACAGAGTTAAACAAGTAAAGGCTTATCTGCAAGGCTTGAGATTCAGTGTGTTTTCTTTTCCACTGCACGTGCATCAGGCTTTCCTCCTTGTCAATGGGGGATCAAGACTGTGCTCAGGAGGAGTATATTTATTGGAACAGATCAAAGAAAATAATGAATGGGAATTTTGGTTTTTATTAGTCACAAGCACAAAGCAAAGAAATAACCAGTTTTCCCTGAAAATTTAAGGTTTCTCTAGCAGAGATCAGACTATTGTGTCTCTGAGATGCCCATTGTGATCATACTGAAAGGGGCAAGATGCCTATAAAGAACAATGCTTACAAACACTGGAGATTTGGCATTGTTGGCCCTCCTTTTGCTCAAAACCAGGGCTCTGCTGCTCAAGTAAGCTGTTTTTCCTGATCTCTTATGTCTTCTGTGAAATGTGGTGGTTTCTCAAGGGGTCAGACATGAGTGTAATTTTTCATCAATTGCTTTTGATGAATGTGTAAAGATAAATGGTGTAAAGATTTTGATAAATGGTGTAAAGATTTTGATAAATGGTGTAAAGATTTTTGATGCATTGTAAACATAACAGGCAATATTGCTATGAGACACATCTTTAGACTGGAGTGCTATAGAGCTGTATGGCAAGGTCTTGCATGCGTTTCATGCATGTTTGTGTGCATAAAATTCATAACACTTGTCTTGTCGGAGCAAGAAGACATCAGTCTCCAAGACATGATTTAGTAGCATCTTATCAGTACAACTTTTTTTAGAAAAAATAATAATCTAATCTCTCTTCAGCAGCAGCAGGAGAGCCTGTCGCATTAATAATTGTCCAGTGAAGAAAGGTTTAATAATAATTGAGCTTTTAGTAAATGGGCATGGCAAGAGGAACTGGGCTTTTATATGAGAAAGAGTAGTCTACCAGTTACATTTTAGCATGGAAGACCATAGATGATGCAGCCAGCAGCGACAGTCATCCACCCGAAAGTGGGAAAGAGAGAAACTCATGCTTTTGCCTCTGCTCCCAGGTTTCTGAATAGGACAAAACCTCTGGCTATCATGTGATGGCAAAATGAGTTGTGGAACAGATAGGGAGGAAACCTGTTTCCTTAGCAGTGGCTCAGTGAACAAATGCATTGCTCTTGCAGTGAAGCAATTCCCTTTACTTTCCTGTTTAGTGACATTTATTTCTATTTCATTCTTGCATTCAAACTTGACAATTCCAAGGATAAGATATTTGGCACAAACAAGCACTGTCATTCCCATTTTTAGCAGGAAAGCAAAATAACCTAGAGATGGATGAATATGCACTGTGAAATGCACGCAGCTAAATTTAGCTTAGTTTTGTTTACTAGAGTTTGGATTTACTTTCATCTCTACCACAACCTTCTGCACACATCTCCTAAAATTGTTAAGACTGACGGATCTGCCTGGGGAAAACTGGCAACTTTCAGAAAAGCAGGGCTCTGCTGCTCAGGTAGGCTGTTTGTCCTGATCTCTCACATCTTCTTGCTTTAGTTCGCATAAGGTATAGCGAGTCTGCAAGCCTGTCTTGTTTTTGTAAGTTATAGCCATTACTCCAGTAAGAGATACCACTTTCCTCTTCAAACTTCATCTTCCTTTACCTAGTTACATGGAATTTCTTTTTTCTTTTTCCTGATGATTACACTTACTCTTGCAAACATGCACCAATGTCTTCCATTTTTGCTGATTCAAAGTCCATCACCGTCCTCTGTGTGATGTTACACTTTGCTTTACCAATCAACTTACAGCTTGACAGTGGCTCTCTTTAGCCACAAGCAACATCTGAAAGTTTAGCAGGCAAGAGTTGCTATTAAGCCACAGATCTGCAACTACTGCTGTAGGCAGTCTCTTTCGGTTTATTTTTATTGTCTGATACAATGAATATGATCTTCATTCTCTTCCCTATGTTTCTTTCCTTAACAGTATTTTCACTTGAAATTCTCCTCTTAGTGGAGCTGTAAGATATGAATGCATGTGTATATATATTTATTTATTTATTACATACATTTATATATACACATGCCAGAAAACACACTCACTGGCAAGTTCAGTCTCTGGTATTAGTTACAAGAACCTACCCACTGTGGCTGACTAAACACCACATGTTCGGCGAGTAAGGAAGTATTGCTACCAACAGTTGATACACCCAGGTCTTTGGGACTTATTTTAGTTTGCTTAAATTTTTATAATATAATAAGGCCCTGATTTCTTCTACCTTTCTTCCTCATCTCCAGAGTCTGATTTTGGTCTAATAGGAATGTACCAATTCTCTCTTTTTCCAGTTCCTCAAAGCGCTATATAGAATCATAGAATCATTAAGGTTGGAGAAGCCTGCTGAACCAAGTCTGACCATTAACCCAGCACTGCCATGTTCACTGCTAAACCATATCCCAAATTGCCACATGTATATTCAATATAATGATGGCAATACACTCGATCTAAAGCTCAGGGCTGACTGCCAGCCATATCCCAGTCAGCACAGATGTTATGCATAAGTCCCATGATATCTTTCAAAAATCTTAATTTTGTAGTTCCCTTGGAGTCCTTGGCATCTTTTTAGCTTAGCTTTTCACCGCTCTTTGTATATTTGGCCAGCAGAAAAGGAAGTATATTACCATCAGTAACTTTGTCCTTCCTGCACAAACCTTTCGTCTTAATGTCTGCACACATTTTTGCCTATTGATGGCCATTTTGCCCAGCCTTTAAGACAGGTGAGTGTGAATGCTCTCCCTTTACAGTCAGGCCCACATATATGAGTGTGATGTCATCGAGATGACAGAAGCACTAAAGCTGTACCAGCCTAACTTGACAATCTGCCAAAATAAACTTCTACCCTGAGAGGGCAATATTACAGATTTTGGCACCCCATTCCAATTAAATATCTTTATGTATGGCTGCACTGCACTGTTTAAATGTGTCCTACAGTAGAGAGAGGTGAATTGACTTGCCCAGGAATGCACAGCAATTCTTTAACTGAGTTAGATTTGGAAAATGGATTCATGCTCTTCTCACCACTAAACAAGGCTGACTTGTTTCTGCATTTTAATTTTAAATAAAATTTCATTTAATTTTAAATAAAATTTCAAATTAGTGCTTTTTTAAAGGGGACTGCACAAGCATGAGTAGAATTGGTAGAGACATCAGCTAAGCTAACAAATGTATGTACTATGATTTTCACGGTTCACGAGAGAAACTAATTACCATGGTNAATTGGGGAACCATGCTAAAGTACCTTTTAAATAATATTTAAGCAGGAGGGAGTAATCTTTGAAGAATAAGCTTGCTAAGAGTGCCATTATCCTGGCACTGAAATCAGAGGTCAGTACTGCAAAACACTATGAGGAAAATGAAAATTAGTTGAATGCCTAAATGAACATCATGTGCTAACACATGATGAAATTCTTTTTTACCTCTCTTGGAACTCTAAGATCCATCCCTTCCCTCTCTCC